>CM036551.1:5862267-6134767 GCA_020745685.1 Tautogolabrus adspersus | reverse complement strand
TCAGTCATTTGAAGAAACAGCCGATATAGAGGATCGAGAGAATCACATGTTGACGTTTTTTCCTCAGAATTGTATCATCCATCTGAATGTGGTGTTTGGATTTTAACATCATAACACGTGTGCTATTGCTGCCCCAAATAAATTAACAGTAACAAATTATTGGAAGCAGTGCTGCTACTGTTTGAAAACACAATAAGTGTACGTAGATAGATAGCAAACGGGTTTTTGGTTTCCAAATTTGGTTATAACAAAGAATTACTAAATCAACAAGAAAAAGTGCCTTGAACTGTTCTTATCGGTAGACTATATCTGTGCAGGTTAGTCTCACTGCCTTCATTAGGGCTGACCCACGATACGATACAATATGCGACACATGGACCACCATAACAATAATATCAACATGAAGCAATTCTGTGATAACTGATGAATTAAAGACAATCATAAAACGACACGTCACGATAGCGGATTAGCTGAAGAATAAAAAATGCCTTTAAAACGGTGTAGGATTAATGTACTTGTTCACTGCAGTTTCACCAAATTTTTGTCATCGCTGTCTGACATTAACCCGCTGTCTTTTTACATAACCCTCATGCATGTCACTCTGAGGATTCATGAAGTGGTGATGGGCTGAGTCAAAGAGCCAGCGAAATCTTAGGACATTTTAAATAGCAATATTTGGCATTTGCGATACAATAATTACATCACAAAAGTCAGGACAAAGATACTCACTGACATATCGATATTTTTTTCCACCCTTAACCTTCAATGCTAACTTGATATTAAAAGCCTTTCTAACACATGCACTCCTTTTGTGGGGAGAGAGAGTAGAGAATGACGTGTGGGAAAGGAGCCACAGGTTGGATTTGAACTGAGGCCACCTGCTTGGAGGACTATAGTCTCTGTACATGGGGCGCACGCACTGATCACTGGGCTACCTGTGCTGCGATACGTAAACTTCTGAAAGCTCCTTGAAAATCTAAGGAGATGCTGCCACTAAAATCTTCTCTGACTCGCCTTTCCAAACATGCACCTCACAGTAGGAGACTTTGACTAGTGGACGGGAGGGGCGTGCGGTCTCAAGAGGCAGGACATGACGTGAAACGGGCGATGCAGAAAAGGCGGACAAAGCAAAAGAGTCTGAAAATATGTTGATAGTTTTTGGCTTTATATCAACGCTACATGTAATGAACGTATAAAGGGAATAAGTGGTAAATACAAAGTGTTGAACAGGAAAGAGTGTGAAGCAGCTCACGCCCACAGTCACAAGATATAAACGTCATCACTGCTCACTTGCAGTGAATTTTCTAGAATATCACCTGCTGTTACCTGCGTTCAAACATTAAATCCCCTTGACTTCACTTGGATATTTTCCTCGGGGGCGAGAAGGATAAAGTCCAGGTATAGTCAGCACGAAATATTTAGCTTCTTGCACTCACACATGCAGCTCAACCTAAAAATCTCAAGAAGCGTTCAGGAGTTTTGTGCATGAGTGGAAATAAAACACAATATAATGTCCACAAATGCATCATTAATGTAAACTTCCTCAGTGCATTCTAAAAGCACTGCTACTTCTGACCCCAAATCTTATCTCACCTTTCAAGAGAGACGTCAAAGTCATCTGTGAATGAGCTGTGTTTCCTTTCACAAACCAGCACTGCGGTGACACACTTCAATCTGCATGTTTATTCTGCTGCTATTTATGGAGGGCCTCTGGTGGTTTTTTTAATGAAGCGAGCGAGACACCGAGAATGATGAGAGAACAAGAGAAAAAAAACGAGGCTATCGCGATTACTCACCCTGACAAAGTTATCTGGGAAAAGCCCCCTGCGTCCGCCAAGCTCACCCTCCCACCATCCTCCATCATCCCGCCGTATGTTCACGATGATGTCGCCCACCGTCAGGCTCAACTCATCGTCCTGCTGAGCCTCATAGTCGAACTCCACCACGGCCTCCACTGAGACACAGAGAATAAAAGAGAGAGAGGGAGCATGTGTTAACAATAACCCACATTAAAAGGTCAAACAGAGCAGAGGTGTCACATGGCTCTGTATATTTATTTTCAGGCACAGGGGCTGATTAGGTTGTTTGTGCAGGTTTTCATATATTGACTTGAAACTGGAATTGAAAGAGGAAGTCATGTACAGATAAACACACACAACCCTTAAACAACATCTATAAAAATCTACATTTAAATGAAATCAATCTGGGCTATAAAACTGCAGAGATAAAGGCATAACTCACATGGTAAACTTAGCATAATGTACTTTTTCCCAGCACTTATCCTGTCATTAAATCATCGTCATTTTATAGTCAATGCTCTGCAGTTCTGAGTTTCATTTTCAAACAGGAAACCTGCTTTCACTCACTAATTATGTGACCTTGAAAGTTTTCTAGTAAACAAATTAGAGTTAGCATCCAGTGGTTTTTCCCCACTATGCATTGTGTGTCCTTGAGATCTGACAAACGTAATGATGCATTTCTTTCACCATAAAAACCCGGTCTTCCACTTAGGATGAGTGATAGCAGCAGTGGCTTGAGCCGGTGTCACAAAACAACATCCGTTTACATCCAGGAGACAACAGCCTCAAGCTCACACGGTAGTTATGGTTTGTTCGAACAAAAAAGCATTCTGTGTAGTTGTAAAAGGCCTGTGGGAAGTCTGTCCACTCATTGGCCATACTGTAAGTGGGGTCTTCAAAATCTTAAGCTAGTGAGCAAGTTACACAAGACTGAAGACTGAAGTGGTTGCATATGATTAACACCAACAAGGACATGCTGCACTCCTCTCTCTTGAACTCTCACTTTTTTTGGTTGGATACTTTTCAAATCTAGCTTGATCTTGTTAGCTTATACAAACTTGCCTACCACAGTTTTTACTTCAGTCTTTTTACATCAAGCCATGCATTTATCGTCAACAGTTATGTAAACCTATTTTCCAGGGAACAGACCCCCGATGGTAGCAACAGATCATGATTTAATTGGACTTTGTAGATTGAATGGATGGACGTCATATTTGGTCTTTTCTTGCTGTGTAAAACACCAGTTTTTCAAACAAAAGATCCTGCATCAGTGTTTGGTAATTTGTTGAACAGCAGAATGGCAACTGGCACCTTTGACTGTGTCTGAAAAGATTTGAATAAAGAAAAGGTCTACTAAAAAGCTGTTTCCAATAAAGCCTTGCCATAAGTAACAGCAAGAAAATATGCACACAAACAACACACCTTTTCTCTCGTTTCTTATAACATCACACATACATTAACACAAACAACTTGTGACTGCTCGTGCAGCTGATAATACTTTTAAAAATGTAAAACCTTAACCTTTACACAAACACACACACATGCACACTTATATTGACCACTGAGGCCTGTGCAGGCTGCTAAATGAGGGGGTGGAGGGGGGCGTTTTAGAGGGGGTTGGGGTAACCATGGGGATAACAGGGGTAGCTTGCGATGACTCTGACACATTGGCTTCTTCCCCAAAATGATCTCTCCCTCTCAAACATATAGCATCACACATGTTTCAACACATTAAATGCATCAACAAGCAAAAACCCCTAAAGAGTGACACACTAGCCAAAAACAACCGCACGTATTGGGAAAGCAGCTGTGTAAAAGTGGAAGGTCACGGCGTCTCTGAGAGTTTATATCAAGGGGGAAGGAGGACGAGGAGGTGGAAGATTTCCACAATGCTTCAAAATGAAGCAGACAAAGCAAATGAATGTGGTCCAAGTTGGCCCTGTGCTCAGATGGGGAGGATATGATTCTGGCTCAAGATAACTAAAGAGATTACCCGCAGATGAGACAGCGACGTGGCGCAAATACCATCTTTGTTTCTATTTTTGTTGCTCTCAGCGGTGGAGTTTGTGAGGAAGTGTCAGATACCGCTACAGTAGAAGAGGAAGGTTTTTAAATTAGGGGAAGTATGTGCTGTGAATTAATAGCTTGTAGCAGTTGTCTTGCAAACCACCATCATTAGTGCTCTTCTGAGTGGCAGATCGGGAAGATACACGGCAGTCCTTCCACCACCCACGTCAGTCAACAAACACACAAACTCACTGCTGAAGAAGACGACAGCTTGTGGCTCAGCACAGGACATCACAGAGTGCAAAGACGGCTGCAAGGTTTAAGTGTCACAAAGTTAAAGCCAAGAGTGCTCCAGTCCTAAAAAAACAGGGAACGTATCTGTGCAACAGATGTACAGTTCATATGGCTTTACAAAGCAGAACAGCCAGCATTTAATATCCCTGATGGACACAAGCACATAGTGGAAATGCAGCAAAGCAACATTGCCAGTAAAGATGCATTCTTAAAAAATATACTTTTCAAGTCTGGTGAAGATATTCTGTATTCATCTTGTTTGTAATCCTGCAAAAAGACAAAATCCATGCAGGCTGAATTGAAAATCTATTTTCTGTGCTTAAAACTAGGCTATCGCGATAAAGCCTATTTTATGTCCGAATACAATAAATAACATTTCTGTGAGACCATGACACTTACATGTGCTTTCAGTATTATGTAGGTTACACATGCACACTGTAGTGTATTTAGAGTCAATGCTACATAGGCTACAATGTCCTATCCATGTCTGAAAGGTCCTCAGGTCTGAAAAATTGGTCCCTTATATCCCTATTTTTCACCTCACATGCTATCTCAGCAAATGTTGGTGGAGCCCAAATTAGCATAAATAAATCCCTGACCAGAGTGCCTTATAAATACTAGAATAGAAAAGCCTTTGTTTGGATGTCATTCAAGACACAGATTACATGTTTATACCAGGTGTTGTTTGGGTAACAATAAGACGCTCTAATCAATAGGGCATGGAGCAAGAAAGCCTGCACCCAAGCCCTTCCAGAGAGGGGCGTGGTCAGTCACAGATCATTTACATTTAAAGCTACAGACACAGAAACAGCCTGTTCTGAGCAGGGCTGAAATAGAAGGGTTTATAGGCATGATCAAATACAGGATCAGAGTGGATTTTTGTCAAGAATCTTTACAGACATGTTTTTGGGAGCTCTGAGACTTTTTTAAACTTGTTGAAAAGGAGTCTAATATGTGACCTTTAAAGATTGTTTAGAGTTGCAGCCCTACTTCACTCACTTTAACACTCATGTTGGTGGCGATACATTGTCTGTTCGAGGCTAAAACTGACAGTCTGGAGGCTTTAAGAAGACAAGACACTGAATATTTGACAGCCTGCAGACAAAACAGAACTCCCACTCAAGTGGTCAAAAAACACACATACAGGAAAAGAGCCTCCTCTCTGAACAGCTGCAGTGAGTTTAGATAAGGGAAAACTACTCATACAGACAAAGTAAACTCCGCAGTGCCATGCTGAACCTGTGTGTAGTCGTGGATTCTGTTGCTGATGATGTCAAGAACAGCTGCAGGTTTCTGTCTGTAAAACATTCACGCTGGACCGCAGCCCAATGGGAGTCAAAAACACCCACTCCAACTGTGGATCGGATCACAGACTTCAGCACATTCTCCCACATTAAATGGCATTTGCAACTATTCTCTGCTCATTATGCTGTCACATTTTTGGAAGTTACATGTCATGATTGACTCTACTTCCTCAGCTGCTTCAGTACAACAGAAGCAGGGGAGAGATCGAAAGTTTTCAATTCCTCTTGTGAAGGTTGCATTACTTTACTTTCTCTCTGTTGAGAGTGATTTCAATAGCGAAACTAGGCTCCTTTAACAAACATGTCACTGTTTAACTGTTGAATGTTTGCACAAAATGTTAAGGATGTGTCGTCAGTTCAGTGGGAGTGAAGGTCATAGAAGACAAAGTGGACACTTTTTTTTTTCGCCGTGAAAACTGCAGCAACAGCAGAGCGAGATCATCGATAAGTGTGACGGTTTGTCTTCATTTTGTTTACTCTCACCTTAAGGAGTAAACAAAGAAATAACCTAAACAGGAAATGGGCCAAAGAGTGCAAGGTGTACTACAAGACTTTCATCATCATGTATTTTGAAAGCAATTTAAAGTAAAATCTCCTTAAATATTCCACACTTGTTTTGTACTGTGGTTTTATGATACTTTAAGCCATATATTTTCATTACACTGCACATTAAGAAGTTAGCATTAGCTACAAACGCTCTGCAGCACATCAGTTTCAAAACTGTTTACTGCAATTTTTTTGGCAAGGCAGAAAGAAGCCTTCCTGTCTTGTAATTGTTTTTTTTTATTATTTGATGTCTTGCCAAGCACTTCATTGTGTAAACCAGTGCCATCTAACTATTTTTAAAACATGGTTCTGCAATTTGGTGTTTTCACACATGCACAAATTCTCCTGAAAATGTCCCCAAATTTCAGGGTGAGCTGCACTTATGATGCAAACAGTGGACTTTTTACTGCCATCCCCCACGTAAGTTGTCCGTGTGAACTCAGGGTGAGCTGATGAGAAAACCCAGCAGCTAATATTCTTTAGCGCGTGACTGGTGCGATCTTCATGTGGATAATGAAGCTGCGTAATACTCTTTTCTGCTTACCAGTATGATCTTTTACACTAGTTTTTTGATAGTCTATTTTAGACCCCAGGAACAATAGCCAATGTGTATGCTGGCGCTAATGGGGATCCTAAGAAAGAAAGAAAGAAAGATACTCTGGATGAGTACAATTACACATAGCATTATTATAAAGGAAAAATATGTCACCTTGGGGATGCGATATTTTTGGACCCTGTGGCTTCATCCACCATTCTGCAGTGTCTTTTTCACGTTGTTACTTGACTCCTGAGATCACTCTCCTCCAGTCTGACAGTGAAAACTTAAATTCAGACTGTCCTGGCTTTTCTAGAAACAGCTGGTGTTTTTTATGATGCCTTTAATGTTACTGTTTTAGAGGCTTTTATTAAACTGCATGTTCAGCACTGAAGTCGTAACGAGTGATATTGTTTTGTTCTGGACTGAATAATATTCAGAGGTGTTTCTTAGATTCAACCCGTCTCATGTAAGTAAACACTGGGGACAAACAAATTAGGAACAGCCCTCGTTATAATCCAGTATATTAAAAAAATCCATCTCTAACAGTGACCTCAGTAATTAACATATAATCCAATTTGCATATTTTACTTCAATGTCATTAAATACTGAAGACTACAAACCTTGTTAAGTTGCTTATTATGTGAAAAACTAGAATCAAATTGCAAAGGATTTTACAGATGTAAATATGTACCTTACAAAGTGGTCAGTGATGATCTTAAATACTTAGAAATGTAACTAAACGATTATTAGTCAACATATTATTCTCGTACAGATGTCAGTAAGGATTACCACACGTGACGGCCCTGTGGAGAAATTAGCTTGGCTTCCCAATGAAACCGTCCTACAACCATCACCACTCCCATCTTTCTGTGCAATGTATATACACCCTGTCACCTTTAGGTTAACACGCTTACATAAGTGAACTAATCCAGTAAATGCAACTTCAACATTAACGCGATAGTTCAGGCTTTTTTCTGTATTTAGCTAATGTGGTGTGTTTAAAAGCCCCTGTGATTTCCATTTCAGTTTATGTTGTAATTTAGTGGTGCATATTCATCCAATTTAGCGATTCATTAAACTACCACAGCACATAAACACAAAGAGTCTGGGGATCGGGGGACTCATGATGGTCTCTGATGGTGGTTAAATTGCCTGATTTTCCTAGGTAATCCAGCCTTGACGGTAACTGTGAGTGTTTCCCTTGAGGACAGCTGTGCATTGTTTGTTTACATGCAGCAGAGGCAGATGTTCAAAGGTAAGTATGCACCAACTGGAACAAAAAATAGGTATTTTGGAGAAGGGCTGCAACCAATGACTATACTCATTACAGGTTTATATTGTTGAATGTATTTATTTAGCTGATTAGAGTCAAGTTCTGCTTTACAGGGACAAGTCATGCAATTCAATGTCTTCTAAATATAAGCATAGATGATAACGAAGCATGACAAGAAAAAGGAAGTATCACCTCCGGCCCTGCATGCCATCTAAGAAACATCAGCTACATTTGCCTATACTCATGCAACCAAACCTGCTAACAATTAATCTTCACGCAATGTGTGCAACAGTGCAGTGCTGTGGGAAACGAGAGAGAGACGATGGGAGGAGGAATGTCATGCGAGTCAGGCCTGTTTCATCCACAGAGACGGGAAGCTGGAGAGAGTCAGAAACAGTGCAACACAATGGGCAGAAAGACAGAGAGTGAATGTAAACGTGTCAACATCTGCGAACCATCAATGTGACCGGCTTCTTTCCTGAAATCGCGCTGCTGCACACCAACCCACACGCGCGGCTATTTAATCATGAATAAAACGCGCTGAAAAAAACTGTGCGGTTACTTACAAACAGCTCGGTTATGACTAAAGACAGGCGTCAAGGGAGGTGAGGTAGAGAGAGGGGAGGAGGGAAGGGGAGGAAGGAGAGAGTCTGAACCCAGCGCGCATCTGGACCGGGCGTTTATTCCTGCTCATCCAGATGCGCAGAGGCGCTGGAGGCTATTTTTGGGCATTCTTCAAACCAGAAGCGAAAAAAGCGCTACATCTCACCCATTTATGTCTCCCGGTGTGCTTTGAGTGCTCCTGTAGGCTGGTTGGTCCACGGGAAGGGGTGGTTGCTCCAGGTATAAAGGGGGGTTTGAACCTCCTGTTCGCGGTACAGATCCGCTACAGCCAAGCTGAAACGGGAGGAGCGTCAGATGAAACCATATTCCTTCCTCTTTCTCTCTCTCTCTCTCTCTCTCTCCCTCTCTCTCTCTCTGGTGACACGACAGAGGAGGCAGAGCGAGTATACCCAGAAAACGGAAAAGCGCTGATGAACAAATCTCTCTCCCTCGCTCTCTCTCTCATGTTGCCTTCACGTGCATCTCGTACATTCCGACTTCACCAGCATTTTGATAAGAAGATGTCACGCAATTTGTGGCACCAATACAGATGGTAGGGGCACAGTCACCGTGTTAAGTGGGACGGCACATTTTATTAGTTATACTCATTTTGAAATGAAAACTTTGATTTCACCCAGTTATTTTATTAATCTTTTAAATGTTTCTCTTTAATAAACAGAGTATTTCCCTTTTTTGTATTCTATGTGTTAACAGTGATTTCTTTTCTGCCACAACTAACAATAATTAACGTCTCCTTCTTTGTCCTTTATAATATAATCAACAATAATCTGATGGCATTTTTATCTTGGCAGGGTTTCATCAGGCAAGATAACAATGACAGAGTGTGTAGGATGTATTTAGTTTCTACTTTAGAAGGTACTGTATGCTCATTGAAACATGTGCTCTCCTTCTCAATATAGAGCTGGAGTTGAACTACAAGTGATAATAAGTCTGAAGATTATTTTCCAGATAAACACATCAATGTTTTTATCTTCAGAAAATAAGACATCAATCCAATTGCTCAAGGGGGCGTCTTTGAAGTCTCCATGAAACGTATCTTTAAGAGTATCTAACTGCTGTGTCGTGACATATGAAACAGGATCGAACCAATCACAAGGTAGAAGACGGGGATAATGTTGGGATCAGGGGCGAGCATGAACTGAAGTGGTGCTCGGTATTTACAAAATAAGCCTACCTGTAGAGGCGCTGCTTGTCAACAGGCAAGGCAGGCAACTGCTTGGGGCCCCAGACCAGTAGGGGGCCCCTGAAGGCTGACAAACTTTAAACCACAGCAGCGGCCCAAAATGTGCACATTTTGCAATGACAGTAAGAAACCAGTAAGCCCCATCTGACAGCACCCACTCTCATTGCCTTGATAAGTGTTGCATGCGTTATGGCTGGGAGAACCAGAGTTTGTCAATGAAAGTCACCCAGAAAAATGAAGAGGAGCTACATGTCTGTAGGAGAGAAAACAGAAACAGGGGGAAAAAAGGAAGAGGAGTAAGCGTCGGGACGATGGATGACATAATGCTGATAAATGCAGGTTGTAGGGCCCCCCATTATTTCTTGCCTGGGGCCCCAAATGGTTGGGATGAATCTGATTTTTAATTAGCAAAAAATAAGTAGATGCTCCTGAGTTCAGGATGAGTCATCAGACATTTGAAACATTTTACAGGAAGAGAAAATGTGATATTTAGGGTTGTAAAAATTCTCAGATAATGCTTTATTGAAAAATGTTTGTCAGATAAATGAACATTTAACACAGGAACGCTGGATTGAAACTGGGTCATTTGATTTTTCATACATGGGGACTTTAACATCCTTGATTTGTCAAAACAATGCTTCAAATTCCTAAAAGAAATATAGATCATTTATTAGCAAAAAAAGGGTCAACACCTTATCATTGAGAAGTTAACTGAAATGTTGAACCGTGTTTATTTGGCCTTTGAATGTGAATTTGGTCCAAATAAAGAAGAATATCTTTTGTTATTAGCTTCCATTGCATGTTGCATTGAATAAACAACATTTCCTACAGCCTTTGAAGGTAGCAACTGTAAGCTCAAAGCCTCGCACCTGTGTAACCCAAATATCGCGATACCCAAGTTAAAGTTAACCCGAACACTGCTCAGTAAGTGTTCTCAAACTGACTCTGACATTTTAACAGTGTAATGACTGTAATGTAGTGTCCTGATTGATTTGTAGACTTTAGTGACACACACACACACACACACACACACACACACACACACACACACACACACACACACACACACACACACACACACACACACACACACACACACACACACACACACACACACACACACACACACACACACACACACACTCACTCACTCACACACACACACCTTGCTAAGCCCTGCGGTGTTGTTGCTCCCTCTGGATCAAACTCCGTGCAGGGAGAATGTGCTGGCAGCAGCAGAATCAGGCCGATGAAATGATGCAGCAGTGGCTCAGAGAAAAGAAAAAGAGAGATGAGGAATTGAGATTTTTCACAATCAGCTGTCACTCGGGTGGAGTACAGTGACATAAGAAGCTGTCAGGAAGATAATGAAGATGATCTGATAAAATACAGCACAGCTCAGGAATGACATTCATATGACCGGAGATAGTTAGTCAGTATTTTTGTCAATTCATCTCAGGTATCTCTGACGCAAGACTGATGAAACTTGTGCAACCTTGACTTGAATGTGTAAATGATTTTTTTGGATAGCACTGCAAGCTCTCATTATATCGCCTTTATCCGTGAAACAGAAGTGTTTTTCAAAGTTTAATGCTCTGTTCAAACTCTCAGTACTATTGCAAGCAGCTCTCCTTTCAAGTCTCTATGAAATGAAAAATACATTTGCCCAGTTTTAACCCAGTGTCCCTGTGTTACTTATGAATTTATCTGCCAAATTCATTTCAATAAAGCATTATCTGAGGATTTTCACATCAAATTACCCAGATTTTCTCTTCCAGTAAAAACCTTTGAAATGCCTGATGACTCATCCGGCACTCAGGGGCGTTTACTGATTTTGTGACCAATTAAAAGCTTCAAAATGATCCCAAAGTCAGAGTTGGTTGTTGGTTGTCTAACCAGAAGGTCGGGGTTCGATCCCCAGCGCCTGCAGCTACATGTGCGATGTGTGCTTGAGCAAGAAACGTAACTCTAAGTAGCTCCTGCTGCTTCGTCAGTGGCGTATGAATATGTACGAATGGGATTACGGTAGTTACTTCTGATGGTCACTTTACATAGAAACCTCTGCCATCAGTGTGAGTGGGTATGAATGTGTAGGTGTGACATGCGGTGTTAAAATGCTTTTGAGTAGTCAGTAGACTAGAAAAAGCGCTATACTGTACAAGCTCAAGTCCATTTACCATTTCAGTTAGAAACAGACACACTTGTTGAGACCCTCCGAAGAAATGCACCATCCAGACTCATGAAAACAACAGTGAAACCCCATTCAGTCAAAATAGCTGCTCTGAAATGTAAACAGAATGTAAAGACATTATATAATTTTGTCTTATATCCTCCCACAGGATGCCATCTTTGCTGCTGCTGAATGCACAGTGTGCCTTAAGAAAGACAAATTGATTCCTCATCCAGAGATGGAGGTTTATTCTCTCCCGAGATTAGAGGTTATTTTCACACACAGCGCTAAGCTGACACCATCTGGGACAATGTTGCTATTGCATGACGTTTTCAGCAGCCCCAATTCAATTTTGCCGCCTACATTTCATGTGGGAACACACAACCACACACACACAGTGAGAAGACTCAGAGGTGCAGAATCAGTATTTCTAAAACATATCCTTCCATTTCACACGTCGGTTGTTTGATGGCAGCCGGCTGCAGAGTATTTTTAAAGACTGCAGAAACATTTTGGGAAACCTGACCTGATCCTGTGTTTGACAATCATTAACTAATCTTTTTAATTTACCCATTAACGTACCAGACTGGATTGTGCAGAACAAGTTTAATCTTTAACTGGACTGTAGTTCGGTTTAAGTGAGCAATAAAGCACAAGTCACTGCCAGCTTTTGAAAAGTATGGCGCCCCCTCCTGACAGATCATGTTAAATTCCTACATACTGTAAAACACTGGTTTCTGATTGATTGAACAAGTTGTATTAAAAACTCTTAAAACTTTTAAAATACCACATAAAATGTTGTTTCCCATGTGTTAACAGTCATACTATCCAGCCACACTACTGACCCTAACCCTTGATGGAAAACCATTACAAACCAGGAATTATTATCTTAAACAATTTCTCAGCACAACCAGCGGTATAAACTCCTTCAAATGCATTAACTTGATTTTGAACCAGTAAAGTGACGATGTGTAGATGGCTGGATTCTTCTGAAAATGATTCACTCATTTAAATCCACTGAAATGTATGCTTACATTGTCTTACACTTGTTTAAATCAGAGATAGGATCAAATTCAGACTTTTATAATTTAAGGAAAATAATTTAATTCTATATAATCAGATACCCTATAAAAGGATTAAGTACTGCTGTTTCTCCCAGCCGACATATTTGTCTTACAGCGAGCATAAATAGAGCTTTATTACAGGCCTTGAGGTACACAAAAGGCGTGTGTTGGCAGCAACAATGCAATCTTTTCTTATACTAAATCTCGCACACAAAGGATTTCCTAAAATACAAATCTGGGGCATGAAGAGATTGAAGACGCTTCACTGCTCCACAGACCCTTAAAGTTACAGTTACTGACTCAACCCTCTTGACAGTAGAAACCCACATCACCCACATTTAGGGGTTTATAAGCTCTGCAACAGATGACAGGCAAGAAACCATCTGCAGTGCCACAATGAGATCATGTTACTGTAAATCTCTTCCCCCGCAGGATGATGTTACACGTGTATCACTTCCAATCTAAGGGGATTCTTTTCTGAAAAACAGTAGCAGTGTCTCCTTCACTGTCAGTGGAATTTAAAGATGAGTGTATAACAGCTAACATATGCAAGAAGAGTTAAAGGCACTGCACAGGATTGTCTGCATTGAGGCGACATTACACAAGAAGACCAGAGAAATCTACACCCAAAGTTTAGAGTGTTGTAGTTTTGTACGTTGTATAAAAGGTGTGCCATGCTAGAATAGAAACATTAGAAGCCATGATAACAGTAACTATGGGCCTTAGCATCCTACCAATTAATAAAAAAGCTCTCATTGTGATCCATAGATAAAAAGAAGACGTGCATGTAGAACAATGGTCTGAAAGCTACACCTTTGTGGAAGTGTCTTAAACCAGCAGTCCTTCTAATGGCCAGAAGGGGCCATCCACTGGTTACCGAAGAAGTCCGATTATATAGAAATGTAAACAAAAAGAATCCTTCTCAACTCATAAACATTTTCCTAATGAATTTAAGGTTTTAATCACAAGTTTGAACGTCTTCTTCAATTAATCACTATTTTCATTTGGCAGATAACGGCCAGATTTTGAGTAAAAAGAGGTATGTTTTTTTTTTAGGTACATATTTTAGGTATGTTTTATTTTATTTAACCCTCACCCACTTAAAGGGTTCTTCATCTTAGTGTATACTTTATGTTTTTGTGTATTTCAAGTATAGCCCGTCTCATACTCTTTTTTGTTACTCATATATTATATTGTAATATTGGAGCAACCTTGCACTAGAATTTTCTTTGGGATTAATACAAATTTCCTTTTTTCCTGTATGTCAAAATAACATAAGAAAATCTGTCAGGTTGGGCTACAATAAGCTCAACCCAAGTTTAATTTCCACATTCTTTTATTTATTTTAATAGAAAGTCATACTACACATCCACCAAGGTTAAATCGTGTGTGGGGTGTTCCATAGCGTCATGGTGTTCTTCTTATATGAGCTCTATTATCTTACCTTTTTCTAATGTTTCACTTATGTCGTGTTTTATGTAAACCTTGTGCACTATATCTTGTTGTTGCACTGGTATGGTATGCTTTTCTGTTTACATGTGGATGGTATTTTTTTTGTATTGATCTACTTAATTAATTCTACTGTGGAAGCAGCTGAATGTTTGCAGCACTTTGAGTCCAAGACAACTTTCCCCAAGGGGACAAAGAAGTTGCACATCACTGACGATGTGTCCAGGTTGCACCACCAGGTGTTCTTACAAAGTGTCGTATTACCCAGAAAGACTATTAAACTTCAGCTTCTCTTTTAATAAAATATTAACAATCAAAGTAGTTTGTAATGACTTAATGCGACCATGCTTTGAAACATAAGCCCCCCTGTATTCCCTAAAAGTGGTACAGTCCTGGTTCCTGCTACTATAAAGCAGATTGGACGCACCTTCTGTTTGCTACTAGTTTGAACCCGTGTCCAGCATGAATACGAATGGTGACGTATTAACAAATACTATGTTTAAATAAGGTCCTATCTAATCAATAAAGATGTTTTATAAATAAATCGAGTGGTTATTTTATTTCATCAACTCGTGTAGGTTAGCTTGCCGAACATAGCGATAGCTCAGCTCAACCTGTGGGCTCTACAGTGAGCATAATCTGCTTCTGTACGCGTTATCACCTTGACAGGTAGTAAACCGAACAGGATTAAACACTGTGTACCAACATTCAGAGTAGTTTTACCTTGAGGAACTAGGAAAGTCAAACAGCTTAAGACGTGACTGCTGCCTCCGACTCCACCCACTGAACCTCCCGCATACCACCATGCAGTTCACCTGAAGCTGCTCAGGTGAGCTCAGCCTCGACGTTTTAAACGTCACATGCACGACATGAACCATAAATACAGATGTTTCAGGTAACCTAGGTTTATTTGTTTTATTTATTAGCCTACTTTGTGTATGTTACAGGCATAAAGTCAACATATCTGCTAAATAAAATGAAAGGTTTTGTTTAACTTATTAAGTTTTTGCACAAACATGTTGAATTTCCTGGATCTACTTGACCCCTTGTTCAGCCGGTTCAGAGTCATGAGCATGTCCTGCAAAGTAAATGCTTGAGATTGCACCAACAATAGGTAAAATGCAGCAAGGCAGTGGTTTTCATTGTGTAATTAGCAGCCTATCTGGAAAGGCATGTTTGTATTTCCTCTAAGGAAATGTTTGAGACTTTAAGGGAAACATTTTAGGATTAAAATTACTCAATAAGCAACACTTCACATTTTAAAAAACTGTCACTAACTTCAGGTGGCATAGGAATAATAGTAATGTCAAAAAGCCTTCAATCTTGTGAAGTAGAAGAAAGAAACCTACATGTACACACTTAGCTATCATTGACAATAACACAACAATGTGTGCAAAGACAAACCAAAATATGCTAAGGGTTAAGAGAGACACAAACACTTGATCGGACAATTATAATAATTAGGCAACACTTGAAACGATATACAATGACACAATAGAAGCAGTTCATTCATGAATTGCATGTATAAGCTATTACACACAATACAAAATAGCACCTTTAAAAAAAGCTGTTTACAAAGTGCTTTGACAAAGAAACATTTGAACAAAGTAGAGAAAGCCAAACACATAAGAACCAAAACCTCTCCACAAAAAAACAACAACATGAACCAATCAGCAAAAGATCTAATCCAACCAACATAATTCAACCAAACATCACAAGAACATCGTGAAAACCCATCATACAGCATGAAATTAGACCATGAAGGACCAGATGATGTGAACCACTAAAAGAGATAAAAGAATTAAGGGAATAAAAGAGTTATAAGGAATAAAAATTGATAAAGGCAGAAACATAAAGCAATGCTAAGAGCAAAACAAACAATGGTGAAAGCATTAAAAGGAATTAAGAGCAGTATAAAAGGAATATAAAAATAATAAAAACAGTGAAGAGAAAATAAATGCATTAATAAAGAGAAAGTAAAAGTTACCAAAATAAATAAAAAGGCGTTAAAGCAATAAATAGAAGTAAAAGCAACGTGGAAATTGAGGATAATAGTGAAATAAAGAATTTAAAAGATAAAATAACAAGTGAAAAGTGTAAGATATTAAATATAATGAGGGACAAGAAGACGATAAGTCTATAAGAGTGGGTTTTAAGAAGAGATTTAAAAGCCTTATATCCTAAGAAATTAGTCATATTTATCGATATTTCTGGACCACATTTCTGAGAGCGCGCTCCCTTTAATTGTGTGTACGTGACTGACGGCAAGATGACGTACGCGGAAGTGCAGTAACCTCATTTAGGACAGGAGGACACCGCTCAAGCGCTGAACTTGTGGCGGCAGAAGACACGGGGTGTTTGCGCGGTAAGAAAGGTGAGATATGACTTGTTTCATTCATTCCTTGATAAAACACTCAGCCAGTTTTGTCGACTTTAATGCTCGCTCCTCTCAGCTGAGGAGTTATCTTTATAGCACATCAAACGTGGCGCTAACTAGCTTACACACAAAATGATGCTGCAAATGTCACCACCTGTCCTCTGCTTGAAACATATGCGACCGCCATTCGTGTCATTGTTAATCATTACAGCTATTATCAACGAAACATTTAGTTTTCTCCAGTCTCTTTGGGATGCAGAAGGATTATTTCTGTCCAAAACACTAAAATGTTCTCATTAAAGCTTTTTACAGATACATTTTGATTATTTTTTTCCCAGCTGTGCTGCCTTGACATTACATGACCTTTTATACTTTAACCACACCCCAGTTGCATTAGTCTATCCATCCTTTGTTTATTTTACTTATTACAAAGCTACTAACGCATAAGAAATGAAATGACTAATGTAAATAACTAGGCCTAAGTAGGTTTGCACCCTTCCCTTTTTATGTCAAGGGGTTGCTTGAAAGTAATTCCGACATGACCCAACAGATTCATAACAGAGCTGCACGGATGATGGAAATATGAAACTGGTCTGACATGTTTTCATTTTAATGATCATAGTGGGCATATTTCAAGCTAAAACACAGAGACTTGTTCATCTGGTACATCCTGGAACTTTGCTGACTTTTCTGTCTACATTTGGGGATCTTGACTTTTTTTTTTTTTAAGTCAACATGAACATTTTATGACGATAATGTTTTCAGCTTTATTCTGACATTTTCCGGAAAAACAAACAAATAACTGGCAGATGAATAGGTCTAAAACACATTACTCGTATTATTTTGGTTGTTTTTAATTATCTGTAAGTGATTATATTCAGGTCTCAGACTTGTTTAGGATGTTGGGAAGAATAACTTCTCAATAATATTTGAGATTGCATCAGCCAAACCACAAAATGATTCATCAATGTAAGTGAGAGTAGGTCTCTATTACATACTTAAGAGGTTTAATCTGTTGATTATTTCCTTGTATGAAAGAGATTGTGGCCACTGTTGTACTTTTTTAGAATTTCATAATTCATCTGATTTGATGTTCAGCTTTTGGGTGGCATTTTTGTGTGCATTTGCACGACTTTGTTTCTGCCGTCATAGCAGCTGTTTGGTTGTTCTCTAGTTAATTGCTTCCCCAAACAAACAAAAAACCACAACATCGTTTTCTCTTTCTGTGAAGCACGACAAACTGTCTAAAACTGAACTAAATAGCCAAGACTCATCTTGATTTCTTTCTTTTTTTAAGTTTTTTATAGTTAATTATTAGATCCAATCCATAATGAATCTTGAGCTAGAATCAGAAGCTATCTCTTACAGCACATCAGCTCAGTAATGAGGAAGTGGTTTACTAAGAGGTAGTTCTGGCAGAGTGATTTCAGAGTGAGTTCCTGCTTATGAAGAAAACGAGAAACACGAGAAAGAAAGGTTGGTACATTCCCCTCAGGGCTTTCTGGGTCGGACGTGTTTATAGCCGAAACAAAGCTGAAAAGAAAAGGTCGTGTTGTCGTGATGTGGAAACAGAACCTGAGATTATGTTTTCTCTGAGTAATCTGTGTTTTTAAAGTGAAGGTTAAAACGGTTCCTGGATGTCATCTGAGACTTTAGAAATGTTGCATTGAGACGGATTCATAATGCTTCTAGCATTTTCCATTGATACAAGTTTAAACACTTTACAGTTTACAGTGAGGTCTATAAAGGCGAGGAATGGCGTCTTTATTCAAACACGGGGGCGGTTCAAAGTGCTTCACATGGGCCAAAGAAATGAATGACACGATATCAATGAAAATTAAGGCAGCACAATAAATCGTGATTTTGTTATCTCAATAAAGAATTTGTAATGAACACATCCAACAAGTCTGAAATTGTTGCAATAAATAAGAACTATTTATTTTATGTTTCAAAGAATTACTTCCATTGAATTCAGTAAAACGTGCAAAAAAAGCAGATAGACATAATGAGTCATAGCTCATATGAACTCTTTAATATTTATGTATAGCACTTAATATCCTTATCGCAATATTGAACCAAGTAACTGCAGGATGTGTATTTTTCTTAAATCAAGCAGAGCTAATGAAAAACTACACCTTCCTCAAATAGAATCAGTTTGGTGTTTGAAAATACGATCAAACGAAATCGATGAAGTCAAATATAGTTTCAGAGTAATTATTAGAATATCTTTAAAGTTGCCCAGAGAGACAAAGAAATATCCCAAAGTACCGAAAACAGTCAAAGTGTGCCGAATAATAACAGAGGTCCAGAGTGATTAACCTCGAGGTGCAAGGTAGCGATGTTAATCTGCAGAACAGTAAACCCGAAACTTCAAATCTTCAGAGCCATCAAGGAGAAAGCCAGCAAAAATCCTGTTGCTAACGATACGCCAAACACACACGTACGCACACACACACACACACACACACAGACATCCTTAATGCCGTATAAATAAATAATGTTTCTGAGATGCTCTGAGTCCTGTTTTTGGTTTCTGCCTCAGTAAATAAAAGCCTATTTTGAGAGGAAACACACCCCGCCCTGCAGACTTACAGTTACCCTTAATGGTCGTCTCAATAGCAATTCTGTTTAAACATGACTCACCACTATGCAGCCCCCCCCCCCCCACACACACACACACACACACACACACACACCTTCCTAGTCCTTTCTGTTTCCTTTCCTCTTTTGTTGTTCATTATGCATTAGCTTTCATTCTCTTCTCTGTCTCCTGTTCTCTTTCTTTAGAAGATCACCAGCAACAATGGATCAGATAAGATCTGCGTTTAACAGCATGGTGAGTGTTAGTGACATTTATTTAAAGGTTGATATCTCACACTATACATCGAGAAGTACGGTAGGTTGTAATATTAGACACCCAGGCCGTCAGTCCTCCCAGGTAGCTGTGAGACTGGGAGGGATCCTCATAGTTTTTACTGTTCTGTTTCCCCTGCAGATTAAAAGTGAGCGCTACAGCAGGTTCACTCTGCAGCCGGCAGAAGACGGAGAAAGACACGTGGAGGTCAAACTGTCTGATGATGCCACGGAGGCCGAGGATGGGCAGGCGGGAGGCTCCCCGAGCTTCAGACCGGCACCACCTCATCAAAGCCGGCGTTCCCTTTGCTTCCTGATCTTAGGAACTGTTCTGATTTTCATCACTGGTAGGCTATGCTCATTTATTTTTATATCTTTAGATGTTTGTGTGAAAAGAAATGTGAAAAGAAAAAAATTAAAAGAAAATATCTATTTGTTACCAGTGACTCAATGATTGTCAAGTCTGCTATTTTTTGCCATATCGTTATTTTGTCCCATCCCCATTATAAACCAACCATATAGAGGAACTCTTTGATGCACAGTAAACAGTATGGTCGCTGTTAGTTTCATAAACACATTCTGCCCTCTGTTTTGTCGTTCAGGCTACCTGGTCGGCTTCATCAGTCACCATAAACCTCATGCAGAGACTGCGAGCTGTGACACACAGCTGGCAACAGAAAATCAGACCAGAAAGACGCCGACTACAGTCGCTCCGGTTGTTATTCCAGCAGCTCCAGAGGCTCAGATGGACTGGGCGGACGTCGCCGAACTCCTCACGCAGAAACTCAGCAGCGAGGCGTTTGACAAAACTCTGAGGTAAGCTGATCATGTGCACAGCCGCAAAGCAAAGTCTGTTTAATGTTCTAACCATCAAACACGCGACAAGCTAGGAAATGTACAGCCAGTTCTTTACTGAGTAAATACTCCTGTCGCAGAAATCCACTCATCTTTATTTATACAGCACCTTTCATTCAGAAATACTGCCAACAGTGCAGAAACTTACAACATGAGCTGAGACCAAGAGGACCAAAGATGTGTGTGAAATGAAAGCGGAAAAATAAAAGCACAACAAAAATAAATAAATAAAAGAAGAAACAGAAACATCACGGAAAAATCAATCAAAAGAGATGAGGGGGGAGTTAAAAAGCAATATAAGAGATAAAGTATTAAAGAGTTAAAAACAATAAAAAGAGATGAAAGCAGTAAAGAGGAATTACATGAATTAACAAAATAAAAGCCTCTAAAGCAATTAGATGGAAATGGAAACAACATTAGTCTAAATATCTGTAACAGTAAAGAGTAGAAGAATAAAGTAAGGAAAACAAAATGTTAGAAATCAATAAATAAAAATCTATAAAATGAAAATAACAGCAGGGAAGACTCTGTTAAAAACAATAATGAACTTGGATTCAGCCGTAAACATCAAACACCAAATGAAAACACTGTGTTACTCTTCTGTGTGAGAAAGGAACAATGAATCTGAATGTACTGCATGAGAGGGATCAGAGAACATTTGTATTTTTACTCTGCACACACGCTGAAGGTTACAGTGAGAGGGATTACATAAGAGAGATAATACCCAACAAGTTTCATGAGTGCATTCGAGACCCACACACATCCTGTGGTTATTGTCAACAAGTTCCCTCTTTCAGGAAATGAACTTGAGAAAAACAAGAGTTGACGTTTCAAACTGAAGCCGACGTTTTCCAAAGAAAGCACACGAGTCATCTTGGTCTTCAAGTGTTTGAACTGTACATTAAATAATCCTTTTCAGAAGCAGTAACTGCGTCAATGACGGCAGAAAAATGACATTTTGTTTCTTCAGTGACTTTGATAAGACGAAGCGTTCAGCTGGGAGTGAGGAAGATATGAGTCTAGCCAACCGCCTCTTCACCGATTTCAAGAAGCTGGAGATGGATCCGTGGACGGACAAACACTACATCCAACTGCAGAAGCCTGACAGGTGGATACAACTCTTTCTAATAGTTCACTTGCATACTTGACTTGTTTAGTTCAATGTATGTGATTAATGTCAGACTTATCTCTTCAAAATATCAAAATATGGTGTCAGGATGGTGTTGGCCTAATAGGGATGCTGTATTTCTGGGTGTTTTTTTTAAATGTTTTTAAAAGCAATTTTTCAAACAGTCTGTTGTTTGTACTTATTGGCCTTTTATAATCAAAAGTAAACAACTTGAATCTTATAGGTCTGCTAATAACTTTTATTTTGCCAGTAATTTCCCGAGAGTTTTCCTACAACAGTACAGCATTCATAGAAACTCTTAAGAGGCCGAGATGAGTGATGACAGAACAACAGCCAAAATGAAAGATATTGTAAGCAACTCTTGTCTTCTGATTGGCAGCACTCGTCCAAACCGGGTCACTTTTGGCTCCAATGTGTTTGAGCCAGCAGGATATCTGGCATACAGTGCGACCGGGAATGTTCAGGTGAGATCAAACTCTAGTTTACAAGCTGCTCCAAACCCTAAAAGGGATTAATGACGTTGTTTGAATTGAATTGCTTGTTGTTTAAATTAACTCACAATAAAAGTATTTAAGGGCCAAAAACAATGACTTCTGTTTGATGTGTGTTTGCAGGGGAAGCTGGTGTACGGCAACTACGGCCGTCAGAAGGATCTTGATTTCCTGCAGAAGAAGAACATCGAGCTGAAAGGCAGCGTGGTGCTGCTGCGGGCGGGGAACATCAGTTTTGCAGAGCAGGTATCTTTTTGCAGATTAGATAGCTACGAATGCCACCTACAGTATCACTTATTTTCTGAAACTGAACTCAAATCTTGTTTTTCGTATTTCGTCTTATTCCTTCAGGTGGATAACGCTGCTAAAAATGGAGCTTCTGCTGTTCTAATCTACCCTGACAAAAAAGATTTCGACTATGTCGGAGAAACGGCACTCTATGGACATGTGAGTCTGCACGCACAACTAGTGGCGATTGAAGTGGGTGTACTCTTAATTTGTGCCCCACATCCACAGCTATGTTACATTTAGAAGACTACTCCTGCATATTTAGTTCACCAAATACCAGTAAAGAATGGTGTGTAATCTGTTTGTTTTTTTTCAGGTCCATCTGGGTTCAGGAGACCCTTACACCCCTGGATTTCCCTCCTTCAACCACACACAGTTCCCTCCCACTCAGTCGTCCGGCCTTCCCAAAATCCCGGCTCAGACAATCACTGCAAGCATGGCTTCATCTATTCTACAGTAAGACTACCAACACAGAAAGACTCCCAAACCAGCACGGCTTCTAGTTCAACATAATGAACACAAGTTTGGCATGAAGTTGTTGCAAACACTGTTTCTGCAAGACCACCCATTAGGGTTCATAAACAAAACAGAGGCAATTTGGACAACAGCTAAAATACATACTATCACATCTCTAACCGGCTGTGGTAGCACATTGCAGCATACCCTGCTATATTGTCAATTTAACTCTAGATGGGAGGATCATTAACAAATTCAACATCAGCCTTTGTAGAAAAAGACTGGAACAGACGATTGAGACCAGAAACCTTCATCACATCTTTAACTCCAAACTTGGTCACAGCAGTAATCACTGTTTTGACTACTTTTTTCATCAGCTGATTGTTGAGTCATGGGGTTAAATTATATTTTCTTAATTGGCTGAACTGGAAAGTTTGCCACAGCAGTAAGCTCACCACTTCCTTGCCTGCGTCCCTCTCTCTCCCCTCTGAAGGAGAATCGGCGGTCCTGTGGCTGATGCAGGCAGTGGTTTTACAGGAGGCTTTAATGGGCTGACGTACAAACTAGGAGGCAGCGAGGACGTCACCGTCGAGGTGAACAATGTGCTCGTCAACACGGAGATCCACAACGTGTTTGGAGTCATCAAAGGATTCACTGATCCTGGTGAAAACTCCCCCCTGTTTCCCCTTCAATATCCTAATGTTGGAATGTTTTGTTTCTTTATTTACAGATCGAATTATTTGATGTGTTTTGATGTGATTCTGCAGATCGCTACGTGGTTCTGGGAGCTCAGAGAGACGCCTGGGGTCAAGGTTACGCCAGAGCTGCAGTCGGCACCTCAGTGCTGCTAGAGCTGGCCAAGGCTGTTCACGAGATGGTGGAGAAAGGTAACAAACACTTTGCATACTGTACACAACACACACGGCATTAGGAATTACAAACAGGGATATTTCACTATTGGATGTATTTCTTTTCTTTTTTAATCTTGGATGTCATGCTCAGAGAAGGGTCGAGTTACATCAACACATTTGCGTATCTGAGGTCAGACAAATAAATTGGAGACAAAATTAAAAGGCACTAAAGTTAATTTCTTAGCATTTGCTTGTCCTTGAATAAACACTGATCTCAGGTAACAGACACTACACACTTCTGTTTAAGCTTTAAAAGCGAGCCATCATGAAGAAATGATCAAAAACCCCTCTGCTTTAAAAATGGTCCCATTTAAAAACTACAACATGCACATGTTCCTATAACTTTTGGAGGGTTAAGATGAACCTTCTTGATGTTTTTGCAGTATCATCCCCTGCTTCACATACATGTGATTCTTTTTTATCAGATGGCTTCAGGCCTAGAAGGAGTCTGGTGTTTGCAAGCTGGAGTGCCGGGGAGTATGGAAGTGTTGGCGCCACCGAGTGGTTGGAGGTAGGAACTAAACACTTCCATCTGGACACACAAACAACCCCTGAAAATGTTCCTAAACATGTCTCTTATCGTTGTTTTCAGGGCTACATGTCCTCTATCGACAAAAGCGTCTTGACCTACATAAACCTGGATGGAGTGGTCATGGGTGAGTGGAGTTCACATCTGCAGTCTCTCTCTGTTCTCACATGTTGTTTATGTGATAAGTCAACCGAGTTTGTTTCCTCACAAGGTCGTGGGAGCTTTATAGCTTCAGCAAGTCCGCTGCTCTACAGCCTGCTGGAGAGCACCATGAAGGAGGTATAAATAACTCTGGAAAAAAAAGCTGTTCCATTATGTTAAGATGTAGCAGTGTATTAAATCTCACTCCTGGGTTTTATAGGTGAAGAGTCCTCTTGGTTCTGGCTCTGTGTACGATCTGGTGGGAAAAACTGCCTGGCAGGCTAATGCGTAAGTAGATCAATCGTTTGTGGAACCCACATTTTAAGAGAGTTTTTGGCAATCAGATTCCTTCTGTGACTTTTTTTTGATCAGTTTCTCAACACAGTTGTCACTGATGGCTGGGATGTACTAGTCCTGATAACATTTTGTTTCCAGTACAGAAGCCTTTAAACTGTGTTGTGCAGTTTTCTGGGTAATGTAAAGAAGAGCTATTCGACAAAAAAAAGCTCTTCTGGGGCGCAGATGACCTCGCAGTTAGGTCGCGCCCCATGTACGAAGGCTATAGTCCTTTAACCCATTTAGACTTAAGGCCGCCTGAAAAAACACCCTCTAAAACCTAAGTAACATTTGAATTCAACCTGCCAAAACCTGAGGATTTAATTTATGTCTCAGCCTCTGTATCAGATAGAGACATCAAATTAAAAACATTTGGACGCTTAAACTCTTGGCTTTAACTCTCAATCAAAATTGCCTTTGCACTTTAGGTCATTGCCTTTAAAAAAAAATCACAAACATCCTCGCAAACAATCCAACGTTCTCCTGAAGTAGAAAGGCGTCGTCTGACTTTTTCTTCTCGTAGCTTGTTGTTATTAACTCGACGTTACCTTTGTGTGCAGACTGAGGCCGATGTCAGTGGACGACTCTGCTTATCCCTTCCTGGCTTCCTCTGGAATTCCCTCCGTCTCCTTCCACTTCATCTCCCCCAACGTGAGTCTTGATGCAAAACAGAAACAGACGATATTCACTGATATTACTCTGTATGTTGTTGATGGCAGAGATGTTCAGGTTAAGATAACTCCACTTCTTTTGGATCGGTTGTTTTTTTCTTTCAATCTTTTCAAACATGAAAAAGTAAAATAAAACAACAAGTTAATTTGAAGGTAACGGAGCAAGAAAAGGATGAACAACTTATTTAGAGTAGAATAGTGATATATTTCAACCATTGATCAGATGGTAAGTGTAGGTTTTATAAAGAGAGCACTCTAATGTCCTGTTTCTTTGCAAACGTCTGAGTATAAGTTAGTAAAATAAAAAACAATGAGACATTTTATGACGTGTAGATGATCCTGGTTTAACATATTTTATTATAATGTACATCGTCTTGTCATTTCCTCCTGTGTGTTTATGTCTGTAGACTGAGACCTACATGTACTACGGCACCAACCTGGACAGCCTAGACCACCTCAACTACCAGACCAGCCATCACACCGGTGAGATGGCAGCTTCAGCGGCGCAGTTCGCCGGTCAGATGGCGCTGAGACTCGTCCACGACCACCTGCTCAGACTGGATGCGAGCCAGTACAGCAAAGTCGTCCTCCAGGCTGTGAGGCGGGTCTACATTCGCATCAACCAGCTCAAAATGGTCAGCCTCTTCGTTTGTTTCCCTCCTTTTTGAATCTCTAAAAGTGCTTCAATGTGTGCTTGTTATTTTAAATGTGTTTATCTTTTCTGTACTTTTCCTCCTGCAGTCTGGTCAGCTGAAGGAAGTGAGTCCCTCCTGGTTGAACGAAGCCCGCGGATCCTTCCAGCGAGCGGCTGAAGGCATCAGTAACGCCATCCAAAACACCGACTTAAACGACAAGGAGGCCTGCCGGATCCTCAACGACCGGATCATGAGGGTACGCTCTGTGCTGTGACACTTCTGCTGTGTAGCTATAGAAGTTTGTACATTTTAATAATTAAAGCAAGCTTGATAGCAGCAGCACATTATATTTATTTTACTTGGGCGGCCCGCCCAGGTATCGTCTATGTGTGGGAAACACTGGTTCTTCTCTTGGACTTGATTTAAAAGATTTATGAATTAATGTTCCTGTTTTCAACCGTTCTAGGTTGAGCACACCCTCCTCTCTCCGTACGTGTCCCCCATCGAGGCCCCCTTCCGTCACATCCTGCTGGGTCGGGGCTCCCACACTCTGGCCTCCATCGCAGAGACCGACGACATGGAGCAGCTCCACACCGAGCTGGCTCTGGCTACCTGGAGCCTGCAGGGATGTGCCAACGCCATGATGGGAGACATCTGGGACATCGATAATGAAATCTAAATCAAAAGGGAGCGGGGAGTTGGGAGAGAGGGCGTTTTTAAAAGGGATGTTTGAGGTGAGGTGTAGAGCAGAAGGAGGAGCTCCAATGTTAGCACTTAAGCACAAGCTGTCAATCAGAGGTCTAAGCCCTGCGCTTAACAAAACAACAAGCTTAGAATGAGATAATTGGGGTTTTAAACTTGAAGAAATCGAACGCTACTGACAAAGAAATCAGGGGATTTTAAGCCTCTGCTTTGACCTCTCGCCAGAAGATCACTGAGAAACCTTATTTATACTTCAGTTTTTTATCAGTGGCAGTGTCCACTATAAAAAGTATTGTTTAGTCTTTTTATACGACGTTATCGGAAGCAGTGCCTTCCATAATTATGACGGTTATACTGTCTCATCCTACGGCAGCATCTGCTACAGACATGACTCCTCAACTGTTGCTGACAAAGTGGAGCCCCTGATGAAGTTACATATTATTTATTTGTTACAGCCTTCATTTCTTCCTTTCCATGTGCAGATTGATAACAGTTGAAAATAATGACTTTTCTATACGTCCTCCATGGAGAGATGTTAAGAGTTTAAAGATCCTAATCTCCATATTGAACAAAATAAATCTGATTTAAATGTTTAGAGCAGCCCCAGCTGTGCATCTCTGTCTTCAACACGGTTATACAACAAGCATTAGAAGGAAGAAATGAAGAGTGGAAAATAGTTTTTTTTATGATGTAGTTTCAGTGAAGATTTAAATGTGTAAAAAAAAAACTAGTCTCAAACTGATCCCTTGTCTAAATTCATAAATGGACCTTAAAAAATAATATATTTAAAGACCACAAACCCAGAGATAATTCACACAAGGTGTCTGGCTGGAGTTATTCTGTTTGATGGCTCGATGAATTTAAACAAATGTTAAAAAGCTCATCCAGAAACAAAGCATTGATGAACACAAACGGAGGTATTTGGTTCCATAATTTGCAGGAAAGCCATTCTTTTTGCACAGTCTAGTTTGGAGCAGTTATTCTAATATGATGAAGTTATCGGGAGCAGTGTCTTCCATAATTTAGAAACCCATTATCGGGAGCAGTGCCTCCCATAATGACAAGCAGTGATGGTAGTTTTTGCCTACCAGTGCATGTGTGTGTGTGTGCGTGTGTGTATGTGTATTTATCGGGAGCAGTGTCTCTCATATTTCACTCGAAGGGTGGAACAACTTATCGGGGACAGTGTTTCCCAGAGTTTTATACTTGATGTATATATTTGTTTTTTCTCTTTGTCTTTATTTTTGGATTATGTGCGTGTGAAGGCTCAGTACTGAGTACTAGTCCTGCAGCTCAACTTTCTGTTTCAGAAATGTGTTACACGTTTGCTCTGTCAGACTTGTGTCCAAACCTCTCCTTGTGTTTAGGGACTTTAAAATGTACAACAGATGGTTTACCTCCATATAAATCCACTGTACAAGCCGTCTTTGCATGTGTTTCACGTACACGTTTACTCTTCACTGCATGTTACCGTGTTGCTTTGGGAAGGTGTAGAGCAAAAGGCTTGTGACAGATTACAAATGTGTTTTATTATTTAAGAGAAAACACATTTAATAGGTTATTATGATTGGTCTACTTCCATCCCATAGAGGTTGCTCAGAGTACTAAAAGGCCTCGTAAACAAAATTAAAGTAAATGCAAGTAGAAAAACTGAAATAAAATTCCTGATAAGCCAAAAGGTGCTTACTTTACGGGTCCAGGAACTAAACAAACCTTGTTGTAATTTTAAGCAAGTTACCTTTTAGCTCAAAAGCAGAACATCGGCCTGTGATGGACAAAGAATCCTGTTACATCCCTTTTAACATTTACTCAACATCAAACATGCCGACTGTTCATTATTCATATGATGACACGTTTGACGGTTTGTTTTCTGGTGTCACTTCTTTCTTTCTCTTAAAGCCCATTTTCTTCACCTCTTCTGTTACAACAATCTTTGTTGAAACTGTGTGGTCAGGAAATAGCTTTACTCTGCAACTGAAATACTGTACGTGATGTCCAACTACTGACTTTCAACACACTCCTTGATGTGATGTCTGTACCTGAAAATGAAGTTCTGTTTCTGTCATCTCCGATTTCAGCAGAAAAGAGTAATAAACTAATGGCTTAGCATTCAGTTCATCTGTGTGTGATCTTTTTTTATTATATGGTTAAAAAAAGAGGAACAGGAGACGCAGTTTTACTCTGAAATGAAAGTGTTTTCTTCCAGGGAGCAGGGAGTTATTGTCAAACGTACAACAGACCCAGTTCATTCATTTATGAAAGATTTGTTTATTTCAGGTGTTGTCCTTTTAAGATTACTCCATATCTGATTTACCGTGATTAATAGAACCACTGTGCATTTCAGCGGTCATTGTTTGGGTTTCAAAAATTAGGATAATGAGTTTTAATGAAGGGCCCATTTGGCCTGTAAAAAAAGAAAAAATGTCTATGGTAAGTGGTAATTTTCTTGTAATAGCCAATATTATGAAAAATAAACTCATTATCACAAAATAAAATTATGTAAAAAAAAAAGGTTCAAAATTGTAATTAAAATATTTGTATTATGAGAGAAATATTGAGAGTTATCTTTATTAAATTTAACATCAAAATTGTGAAGAAAGCATTATTAGTAAACATTTAATAAGTGCGGAAATTGGCACCAACACATTAGTATCATTTTTAATCTGCACATTTTATTTTGAAGGCTTAACCGGAAATTACATTATTCCGCTCGTGCCGGGCTGTGAAAGCTAACTGGAGCGCACTATCAGCGCGTAAGTTACGCACGGTGACGCTCATAGATCACGGCAGGCGCACACGGCAGCATCCCGGAATAACGGAGGGGGAAACCGAGCGACAGACAGAAAGATAACTGAATCCGCTGAATACAAAAGATTATCGGTGAAAACAGCTTCTTCTTCTGGGGCTGTTAGCGGAGCACGGAGCTCGGACTGACCGGAGGAAGAGGGCTGAAAGCGGACGTCTTCACAGGTCTGTTAACCGGGAGGGGGGGTCTTTATTTTCTGGCAGCTCTCTCTGCATGTAAGATGCGACCAAACAAACACGATAATTGAACAAAAATGAAATACACGTCTATCTGTTGTGTTCAGGGGGGATGCTGTAGTGTTGACATGTTTACTGACAGACTGTCGGCTGGTAATTAACGTGACTGAAGCAGGAGGCTAATCAGCTTTGAGAGGTGATCAATTAAGAGTCTATTCTGCTCTATTCATCGCGGAGGGATGGACGGATCCATCCGAACTCTGTGTCCATCTGTCTCCTACTTATGTCTTTGGACTCAGTGAAGTTTAAATAAAAATATCTGTAAGTGACTCATAATGCGGCTTTGTGCTCTTATAATAAGAATATGTCATATAAGCAGTCAGAATCAGGGTCATTGCCTTGTTAGATTTGAGATAAGATAGACTTGAACAACAACAAACATGGAGATTGCTTACAGAATCCGAAACATGTGGGCTATGATGTTCAATGATAGAAAATATAGGCTATATAAAATAAACGCTTTTGTACAATTGCATTTTTATATTTTTGCATTTCATTTAAAAAAAACATCTTACAGGACTTCACAGGCTCGGGAAAATCCTTTATTTTTCTTTTGTTTTTTTAGCCCAAAGGATTTTGATTTTCTTTAGTAAGTTCATGGTAGTGACTCTTTCTTACTGTGTCTGCAGATGTGGCGTCTCTCCATTCATGGCCTCCTCCAGGTGACCTCTGGTGACTTCAGTCACTCCTGGCTGCAGCTTTAAACTCCTGAACCACCTGAAGACGTCTGCAGGGTGAGACAGATTACAGTTACACATAATATACACACACACACACTGTAGGAGACCACTGCAGGCTGAGCTGTCATTTACTACAGCAGTTAGCAACGTTTTTATAATTATTCAAAGTTTGATCCTGGACTTGGTTTAAGCTAAGGTCTTGAAGACGTCTCACCTCGTGTCCGAGAGGCTTATTTTCTATACAACTATCTTGTGAATTTTGCCAACGATTAATAAAGCTTCATCTTCATCAATAGAAATACAAACAATATTTCCCATTAAAATGTCAAAGTACATTTTCTAGTTCAGCTGCTCCTGTCCACAACTGTCCATTTCCAAGTGTTTGGACGCACCACCACTTTTACCTCCATGCTATCATTCAGTGAAATGCTGTGATTCACAGAAATAGCCGCCTCCTCTTGAGAATATTAATAAATCAGAACATTAATAAATTAAAACAGTCCTGATTGACTCTCAGGTGTCTGACGCTGAGATGAAAGAATCAGAAGCAGCTCTGTTCGCTCTTCATGTCGGTGAACGGAAGCTAAATTTAGATTCTCTATATTTAGAGCTTCGCCCTCGATAAAACTCGAGGCAAATGAAAGCTCTGATTTTGTGCTCGTTTAGGCCACACTGACTCGAACATCAACACAGGTGACATATCCTGGTGTATATATTGTGCACACTGGAGCAGTTTCTTCAGTTCTTTTCGTTAACCCTGTAACACTTGATCCTAAATGCTCCGCAGAGTTCAAAATGAAGCCTCACAATTCAAACAAGCACAACTCACACAGGTTCTTACTATTCGGTACTTTAGCTAATTATAATGAAGCTCACAGGATGAGGCAGATTGGATTCATGTGTAAACATTCATCTTTGTCAAGAGCTCAGCACAAGCAGGGATAAGCTTTAACCAAAGCTAAAAAAAAGGAGAACGGAATAAATGCTGTTTTATTTCTCATTTGTTCCTGACTGTGAAAGAGCAGTCTGATGTTTCAACCTGTGGGATTTAAATCAAGGAAAACTGATTCCGTATCAGGTAATCTATTCTTTGCACTGGGGACTTAAAAACAACAATTCACCGATACAGAGAACTCGAAGATTTGAAGATGTGAGAGTATTTAGACAGTCCAGATGAAGCCAGTGTTGTAGTACTCGAAATCGGTCATGAGACCACTTTCTGAAGGTCTCGTCTCGGAATCAAAAGTATTTTTACTCAGTGTTGTCTCGGTCTCAGACTGGGCGGACTCCAGATTTTAAATCAAGGCCGGTCAAGACCTCCACTTATTGGCTATTTTTCCACGTCCTCTGATTAATAGGAAAAGCCCCTTCATAACAGAACAAATGACTTTGATTCATTTCTAGATTGATTTTTATCCCCCGTTACCTCCACAACCTTCCTGGTGTTACGGTCTAAGTGAGTGACACACATGATATTTATGATATTCTTGGTCTTGCCCTGCCCTGGTCTCGACCTCGATCCCTAAATGTCTTGGTCTTGGTTAGTGTGGTCTTGACTGCAGGACAACACTAGATGAAGCAGGCTGTAAAAGCCTGCAGTCAGATATGTGACTTACTACAGATGTTAAAGAAAAAAGAAAAGAGAAAGAAAGTCTAAATTCAGTTTGAGCAGCCTAAAATGTAACAGTGCAACATTACATACATTAAATCTCTAGTTTCATTCATTTCAGTCTACTTTAATGCAAGTTGTTTTTTAACAAGGATTGTATACATTTTATACAAAACTATTTAACCTAGGATATCCTTAAAAAATGTATATGCCTCTCTTATAGCAGCTGGCTCAATGCTAACAGCATCCTGCTATAATTTTCACAGTGACAATGCTGTGATGCTAATGTTTGGCTGGTATTGTGTTTCCTATGTTAACTAAAGCCCTGTTTCCACCTAGCAGTCCGGTTTGGTTCAGTACAGTTCGGTACGGTAAACCCTGATCTTGCTTGCGTTTCCACAGCCAACCGAACCTTTATTTGTTAAACAGAGTGTAAGCCAGATGGAGATAGCCGCGTCAGCTATGTAATAATGTGACATCATAGCAGCCCAACACAGTGTTGCCCGCTATTAATTAAGTTCAACAAAGAAGAAGAACGGGCAACAGTAAACAAGGGACCCTTTGGGGTCGGATGGATCGGTACCCTTGGCACCCCAACAGAAGGGTACTAAAAAAGTAGGACGGTACGGATCCCTTATTTTGGTACCATTCCCAACTTTGGACGGTGGAAACGCAAATAAATGGGTACCGTACTGTACCAAACTGAACCAGAACGCTTAGTGGACACAGGGCTTATCTGAGTTAAGCGTGTGAACAGATATAACTTTCTCAGGGTGTGATGGGTCTGCAGCAGCATCAAAAAAATCTGAGAAAAGATGCAATCGTCAAGTTTGAGAATCTGAAACCAGAATCAGAAAATGTTTTAGTGTTTCAGTACACATACAGTAGTTATCTCTTAGTAAGGCTTGATGTTTCAAACCTTAAACAAAACTCGGCTTAACAACAAATGAATCCAGTTTGACTTGATTAAAGACTACAGTGATAAAGCAATCAGTCTTTATATGATTGATGCAGAAATGTTCTGCTTGTTTGGGTTGATGTCAAGCTTTGCTGCCTTACCATCTGCATGTCTCACAGATGCATGCTGGGAACTGTCTTCCTGCTATTTCTCTTTGGCCTGATCGTTCATCCATTTACCCATCCATCTGTCCACCTATTTGTCTCTGCAGTTTCTCCCCTCCTTCCTCCAAGATCTCTCCCTCACTCCCTCCCTCCCTCTTCCCCTCTGGTCCTCTTGTCATAGCTGCTGAATTATTAAACATCAGACAGTGGGCTCGGCCGCGGAGCCAGAAGATAGATGGAGAGCTAGCCAGATAAAAGATGGAGAGAGAAAGAGGGACGCATGGAGATGTCCGACACTGCAGGAAACCGTGAGTCAGCAGGGAGAGAGAGCACGTGTGGGAGGGAATACGGAGAGAGTTCATAGATAGGTGATACGGCTGCAAAGAGAGCGGCGTCAGATGCCTCCCGGAGCGTTCGTGTTCGTGTATGCATGCTCCTATCGATTGAGCAGAGAAGGTCACAGAGCTGCTAGGAGATTAGCGAACTAGACTGGCAGAGCTAACGCCTCCTCTGAATAGCAGCTAGACAGGAAGAGGACAAACAAAAGAGGGGGAGAGAGACGAGGAGAAGGACAAGAGGAGCCGCTACAGTATGGGGGAGAGCTACATGTACCAGAGACTCCCCTACGCCAGAGGACAGCAGGAGGGGGAGGAGGACGAGGAAGAGGATAGAGACAGCAGGATCAGAGAGAGAGTCGGGGGACAAATGGTAAAGTCTGAAGTTGTGAGTGGATCTGCATTTGTTCTTCTTTTCTGTTGCTGTATGTGTATGTGTGCTTGTGAAGGATCAATATATTTGTGTGTTTATATGCCAGGCGACGTGTGTGTTGTGATAGTGTCAGTGTATGAGTAATGTAGGTCTGCAACCACAGACTATTGAGTGTGACTTTAATTTGATTAGTCCACTGGTTCACAACCTCGGCCCTGAAAAGTGTCTTACATTACTGCCATATGTTCTGCCTCCATAAGTCGTTTAACTAACAGTCTATTCGTCTAGTTAGTTTGATTTACTCACAGTATCTGTTTTTGCTGTTTTATTTGGATTAACATATCAGATTTTTTTGTTCGATAAAAATACCTCAGCCAGTTCAGAGTATTGATCCAATCCCAGTGTTTGATTAGCTGTAAACCACGTTGTCAGGAAGAGAATTGAAACATTTGACATATACATTGCGTCCTAATCTTGCACAAAAAAAAGAAAGCATACAGTATATAAAAATGTACTCGTGAACTACTGAGTGCGCAGGGGAGTGGATACAATTTAGCAATTGGACGCCATTCGAACCGGCGAATGTTGTAGATGCGGACGATGAGGCAAAGAAGAGAAAACACATTCATAGACAAAACGCCACGCAGATGAAGCTTATTCCAAAACAAGGGTTGCCAAACACTGGAGGTTAGCTTGCACTAGCTTGCTAAATTATCGGCTTTTCTAGCAATGCTACAGACTTTACCTTTAACTTATCATGAAACAGACTGAAATGTTTTTATGAGCTATAAAAGCAAACAAGATGGTTAATGACAAGATTGACTGATTGTTATTTGTCTATAACCGCTGCCCCCGGGGTTAGGTGTGAGACAATGCCAACGCTAAAGAGCAAAAACACTGCAGTTCCTCGAGTGTCCACTTGAGGCTGGCTCCAAAAAGCACTGAATCCCAATTAGGTCCCACATTGAAATGCCGATATTCGGAGCATAAATAAAAATGTTTACAGCCTGGAACAAAAAACAGTTTTATTGACCATAGCCTGTTTCTCTATTGGTGGTGAATTTTTGTTTACTCATCCGTTTTCATTATATTAAAGGTTATGCTTAGTTAGGGGCAGGCTGAGAGGACTGACAGGTGGAGTGATGTAGCTGTTTGCATGGTGGCCAAAGACCCGCCTCAACTCCTCCTCTTTGACTGTTACTAATGTCACTTAGACCACGTCCATGTTTAAGTGACAAGAGTGCTGTATACATGTATGTGCCTATGGAGCACAATGATGTGTCATCATACTGCATGTGTGCCCTTACATTTATATGGAAGGTAAATGTGTGTGTGCAGATGCAGAGTGAGGAGGGGACAGAGTGGCTGCTGGAGCTGCTGACAGACGTGCAGCTGCAGCAGTACTTCCTGCGGATCCGTGATGAGCTCAATGTCACGCGAATCTCACACTTCGACTATGTCAAGAATGAAGACCTGGAGAAGATCGGCATGGGGCGCCCTGGTATTACCTGTTATCTCCTGTTTTCATGTTATTCTAGGCACTGTTCTGTTTTGGTGCTCATTGTACATCCTCACAATAAATTGGCTAATTTCTTAGTATAACATTTTTCAAGTGTTTTCATTGTGTTGCTTCAGGTCAGAGGAGACTTTGGGAGGCCGTCAAGAGGAGGAGAGCCCTTTATAAACGCAAGTCGTGGATGAGCAAGGTGCAGTGCTACTCAGCGTACTCAATTACACAAAAACTAATATTTAGCTCAACAGTGTATAAAAAAAGTTTTCCAATAAAAACTTAACTTGCTTTGTGACACTCCAAATCTTATAATAAACTTATAACTAACAGCTTCTTCTTCTTCTGGACTTTTAGGTGTTTCCAGTAAAACGGCCTGACGCTGACCCCCAGCAGCCCATCCCTCAGGGGCAGGGAGCATCATCCAGCACTCCCACAGAAAACAGCGACTCAGCCGCCTCACTAACCTGTCTGATTAGAGAGTCGGAGCTGCAGCTGTTTGAACGTTTAGGAGACGGGACATTTGGGGTGGTGCGAAGAGGGGAGTGGACAGGACCCAACGGCAGAGTGGTGAGACCAAAAAATACTGTGAAATATTTAGTGAAAAAAAACCCTCATACAGCACTTTTGAAAAGGAAGTTGCAGAGAGCTTTACAATGCTGCAAGTGTTGTGTAACTATTGTAAATAGAAGGGACCCAGAATAGAACCCTGGGGGACTCCACAAAAGAGGAACAGGAGAGCATAACAGAAAAGGACTGATAGGACTTAGCAGTGAAGTTATCTTGTAGATAAAACTCAAAAATTGTCCCACTAAACACTCTGAGGGTTAAATCATAAAAAGCTGATTGCATTGTCTCCCCCTCTGTCTTTCTAGTTGACTGTGGCAGTGAAGTGTCTGAAAGCAGGCGTGTTGGACTCAGACGGACTGGACGATTTCATCAGAGAAGTGAACGCCATGCATTCACTGAGCCACCAGAACCTCATCCGCCTGTACGGCATTGTCCTCACACAGCCCATGAAGATGGTAAAACATAAACACACTCATTCTCGACTGTCTTCATGCACAAATACACGCTTACTAGAAGATATAAGCACTGAAGTCACAAATAAGATGCATGACGTTATGTTTTAAATCCATATTCCCTTTGTTTGTGTGTAGGTGGCTGAGTTGGCCCCTCTGGGTTCCCTGTTGGATCGTCTGAGAAAGCGTCAGGGTCACATCCTTATCTTCTCTCTGTGCAACTACGCTGTGCAGGTCAGTTGCAGGTCTCCTAGCAATTTTCTACCACTAGTGGAGCAAACATGTTCAAACATTGTATATTGTGTAAATGTAAATAGTACACAATGTAAGTGACAGCTGTGTTTGCTTGTAGGTGGCATGTGGTATGGCGTACCTGGAGCAGAGACGTTTCCTCCACAGGGACCTGGCTGCTCGAAATGTTCTTCTGTCCACAAATGAAACTGTGAAGATCGGAGACTTTGGCCTGATGAGGGCGCTGCCAACACACACAGACCAATACATCATGGAGGAGGGCCACAAAATCCCCTTTCCATGGTGAGAAGCATGTGCTCGTCCCACAAACTGAGTGATTTCAAACAATTCTGGTTTTACTCCCCTTTTTTTTCCAACAACCTTACATTTCAGCAACCCCCTCCTCGTCCTCCTCAAACATATCTGTTTCTTGTCTGTGTATCTCTGTCTTTCTTTGTACCTACCTCTCTCCAGGTGTGCTCCTGAATCTCTGAAGTCTCGTTCTTTCTCTCATGCCTCTGATACCTGGATGTTTGGGGTCACTATGTGGGAGATGTTCACACACGGACAGGAGCCGTGGATTGGCCTTAATGGAAGTCAGGTACTTGTATGCACACATACAAACGTCTTTTCTTCTTAACTCTCAAGTTCAATTAAGTTCCTGCAAAAAGTAGAGGTCAAGTATGAAGTCATCATTTATTTATGCTTGTATTTGCAGATCCTCCACAAGGTGGATGTTGAGGCGGAGAGGCTGAGTAAACCAGAAGACTGTCCTCAGGATATCTACAACGTCATGCTGCAGTGCTGGAGCCCCAAACCTGAGGACAGACCAACTTTCATCGCCCTCAGAGACTTCCTGCTCGAGGTAGCTCCATGGTTTAAGTCCAAACTTCAATGAATGAAGGCATGTGGTAACATCACAAGTGCTCTAACTGAGATTCATCGACACACTGATGTAACGGATAATCAACAAATGGAAATGAATTGTGCTCAAATAGTTCTAACCTAATTAGGTTCACCAAACATATAAAAGACTTTACAGGTTAAGCAAAACTTTACAAATGATTTACTAATACCCTTTTAAAGTGTTTAGTTTTGCCGTCTGTGTGGCCCTGCGGATGATCATATTAATGTTCACTTTACTCCGTCTGTATTTGTGACTGTGTTGTGCAGACCATGCCTACAGACATGAGAGCTCTGCAGGACTTTGAGGAGGAAGACAAGCTCCAGATTAAAATGAACGATGTCATCACCATCATAGAGGGAAGGTCAGTGTGCTGAAGAAGGAAGTCATAGTCTTACAAAACGTAGAATTTTTGCCAACAGGCCAGATTTTAACAAAGTTAGTGATGTCGAAAGTCGTCAGGGCAGAATGAAGGTCATTCCTACGAGACAACAAATGCTTCTTTTGTTAACATTAGACTCCATGTATTGTGGAAGATTACTCTAATTACTGTCCTGTACTGCCATAAGTGAAACATTGTGACTTCTGGTGAGGGGACTGACATCTATTTTGTCTTCCGTGTGGATTTAATTTGATGTTGCTCAATTAGGGCTGTCATTTCAACATTTCCACAAGTGTTTTTATTTGCCAGATTCCTTTTATTTGAGTTAAAAATACTGTAACTGGACAGAAATTGTAAAAAAAAAAAAACCCTCATGGACATGTAGAGACTTCCACCATGATTTTCTGCTGATATTTTGGTCTTTTTTTAATCTCTATGTGTGTGTTTTCAGGGCGGAGCATTACTGGTGGCGAGGTCAGAACAGGCGGACGCTGCGTGTCGGTCAGTTTCCTCGTCATGTGGTGACCTCCGTCGCTGGTCTGTCAGCCCACGATATCAGTCGACCTCTAAAACACTCCTTCATCCACACCGGACACGGAGACACAGACCCTCACAGGAGCTGGGGACATGCAGATCGCATAGACAGGTCAATAACACCTGCGATTCATCATTAAGTGATGTTAAAATTAAACTGTGAGAGGAAGGCTTTATATCAGTGTTTGATTTACAGTAACTGCTGGAATATGATGAGACTTTGATGGTGTCACTGAGCACAGGGGAGATAAGAGACAAGTGCAGGTGTACAAGGAAAGAATACATATTCAGATGCATGTAAAAGAAAAATAGATATAACAACTCTACAAGAGCAGTAAAGCAAGCTGTAGTCATACCGTACTCTCTCAAGTGAAGTGCAAAAGAGACAACACAACAATGTTGAAATACTCTGACAACTGAAACTCCTGCATTCAACATGTTACCCACAGTTATATTGGCATCAAATTCTATTTAAAATACACACAAACCTGAATACCACATTTCAATAAAAATGCATATGAACATCTTCCACCTTTGTCCACTGGGGGGCAGCAATGTCTCGCCTCTTGTTCACCAACAGATGCTGTTTCTGTTGAACTTTGTCAGAACACGCTCCAAAGAAAACCTCACAGACGCTGCAAGAATTAAAAAAAAGAAATAGTCTGTGTCCTCACTAAGCAGTTTGTTCTTAATCTCAGTTCCTGGTTAAATAAATAACATTTAACGGGCAGTAATGACAGTAACAGTGTGTACAACTCCTGGTGTGGAAATAATGGGTTCAGTTTCTAATTAGCCCATCTTCTTGTGTTGTGCTTTACTTGTTTATGGTTTTCATTAACAACTGGTTACCTTGTTAATCATGTTTATCTTTTGTGTGCTCCATTTCAGTCTGTATTTGGGAAACCCCATGGACCCTCCTGACGTCCTCGGAATGGATGGAGGCACGGCAAGGCCCACAAAACTCCCCAACCGTGCCAAGAGTGAGTCTAACAAAATGTTTAACCACATATTTGCCAGGTTTTTTTAACTGTGTGTCTCACATTAATGACGATAACTGAGCTCATTTTTCCGTCAGTCATTTGAAGTCAGAGTGAAAACACTAAAAACTCTCTGTCTCTCCTCATCAGAGCAACCCCCTCCTCGTCCTCCTCAGCCAGCTGTTCTACTGAAGAGTGAGTTCTTCTTTTCCTTATCTTTGCTTTCTACCTTTAAGTATATTTGCTGTTGTCTCCTGACTCTGGTGTTCCCATTCGTTTTCTAGAGCCCTTCTACGACTCTGTAATGGACGACTACGACGATGATGATGACACAGGCGCTTCCTCCGGGCTGAAGAGGCTGGGAGTGTCTCTGGGTCTGAAGCTGCGGCCGATGGAGGGGGCTGGTATGCGCTCGGCGAAGAGTGAGGTATCGCTCATCGACTTCACTGACGACAGCTTCAGCTCGACCACGCCCTCCCCGCTCACGGAGACACGGCAGCCAGATGAGGACACTCTGAAGGTAAAGACGAACCTAAGTACAGCATAAAAATTAAAAATCACAAAATGTACGCCCTTCAGGGATAGTCATGCAATAACTTTTGGTTTGCTCGTATTTTGTGTGTTGTAGATGTTTTTACAGATATTTAACACAAGTTCGTAACCTCTAGTCACCCAAATCCTTCCACCAGGTTCTACTTTTGCTATTGTGCATGTTAAAAGACACAAATATATATTTCATATTTAAAAATTTGGGACAAAATGTTATAATTTTTTCCTCAGCTTACTTTTGGGACTAACCCTTTTCTCTCCTTCTCCAATGCTTCTTACTCAGGACACTCCATCCATCTTGGACTGGCCCCTCCCTCAGCCATCTTACGATGAGGTGACCACAGACCTCGAGGACCAATCAGATGACCAGGAGGTGCGGACCATCAACAAGGGTTTGAATGAGGACGCAGCTTCAAACAGTATCGGCATGGCAGGCAGGAGTGAGTCGCAGTCAGCTGATCTCTTCCAGGAGCTACAGAGAGAGGTGGAGAGAGTTTGTACTTACACAAATACAGTAAACATGTGTTTGTCTGTGAAAAGACAAACAGACAATTACTTCCCTAATGTGTCTGTTGGTCTTTCTTGGTTGTAGGTGATGGTGAAGCTGCAGGTTCCCATGGCAACAGGCCGTTCCCTCCCCTCCTCCCCCCTTCCTTTGCCTTTGGCACCTTTGGGTCCACATCGGCAAATCTACCTGCCTCCTTCATCCCCTTCCTCCAACTCCACTTCCTGCTTCGCATCGTGCTTTGAGGACCGGCCTGTGCTGCCCCCTCGTAGCCCCGTCCCCCCGATGCGTCCCTCCAAACACAACCTCTCTACCCGCTCCGCCCACCCCCAGTCACGCTCCAGCTGCATCTCCCTGGGCGACCCAGAGGACACACCTCCTCAGATCCCACCCAGAGACCATGCCTTCTCTCAGCCGGGCTCACGCTCCTCCTCTCCTCTCCCTTTAGTGCCACCGCTGTCCTCAACCCCATTGGCCCTCCCTCCTCCTCCTCTCTCTGTCTCCCCTCGCCGGGCGTCCGGACTCCTGGGTCCCCTTCTCTCCTCCAACTCGTCTATCTCGTCCCTGCCTCAAGTGACATCACAGTCCTCACGGCTCACAGCTCGTGGCTCCAACTATTCATCCAGCTCTTTACTGGATCCTCTCTCCTTTCGTGAAGGGCGGGGCCTGTCCTCACTGATAGAAAGCTCCCAGAGCTCTGCTCCCGCCCCCCTGCCTGATCGACCAGCTTATATGGAAAGGTGAGTTACTGATATCAAACACTTTTACCATTTTTATAACAACAACACTTCATTTGTCCAATACAGACCTTCCATTCACTGTTCCCAGCCTATAATAGCCAATGAGACTGAGTTGTAAGGTTGCCTGCCCCTGATCTGATGCATCTATACCCGGCCAATTTAGCAACTGTGCCAATGACTGACGTTTTTTTAGCCAATGAAATTAAGATCACGTGGATATGCATCTTCAATCAATACCTCTGGGTGATTTATTCATGCACACCAGGGATGCAACAATTCTCAGAATAATATTGAACCTTTTGGTACGGCGTTCATGGTTCAATACACGCTTGTGAATTCTGTTTTTTTGCATACAACCGGCTGCTCTGTTTGTGTGTGCCTGTGAGTCCATGTGCTGGGAAGAGGAAACTCCTCCTTGTGAGTTAATGTCCAATCACCACGCACTAAAGTTAGGGGAAGCTGTTGTGTGTTATCTGACACCAGATTACACACAATACTTCTACATGGCGAGCGGTGACTGAGTAGAGGCAGCAGTTTGAGGTAGCACCGTCTTTCAAATCAGTGCTGTGGGGACATTTTGGTTTCAGCGCTGAGAATCTAACATCGTCTGAGTCTGCTAACATCGTGTTACACGTGTTGCTTACTCAAAGGGAAACACAGAGTTTGTCTAAGCTTACAACAACAGACCACAGCAGGCTGTAACGTTACTAACATGAAGCTGCTGATTGTTACACAGGCAGACACCAGCCGTTACCTGCATGATGCAGACGAGGTGAGAGCGAACGGAGAAAAGAAGAAGCAGCGTTTGAAACCAAGTAACCGTTTCTGTGTGAAAGTCTGTGAAAAATAGATAAATACATTTAAAATGCTGTAATGTCGTATTTGTACAGCACGTCTAAATGGCACTACTCAAGCGCTGCCTTCCTTTCACTGAGACAATACACCGGAGTGTGTATAAATAGAAAAGTTGATTTGCATTAAAGTAAAATAAAGAAATTGTATTGGAATTAAAAAAAACTGCCTATTTTTCTTTACCCCTTGCTGTTCCTGTAAAAATTAAACTCTAAAGAATGAAATACTAAAACAACTTTCCAACGACCCGGGCCATCACAAACGACCCGATCTAAAACCGTGACCAAAGAACTGAGGTATGTATTGAACCGTGGGCTGACTGTATTGATGCATCCCTCATGCACACACTGAGGAGATTCATTTAAAGTATTAGAGAAAAGAAAACAGGCAGATCTATGGAAAATTAGACATTGAGCACCCCCATTCCCTCTTACGAACAAATCGTCAAAGATATGATTATTTGGGGTCAACTCTACCTTCATGTTATAATAAGAAAAAGCTTCCCCAGCTCATTGCGATTGTTGATAAAATACCAGAAAGACTAAAATACCCTGATGTATTGGCAGAGCTTTAAAGCTCACAGAACACCTGGCGAGCAATCACTCAATACAAAGGGAGGAAGTGCTCTCCGACTGTCAGCCTGACTGACCTGGATTTGTCTCCACATCGAAGTGTTGTTCACTCAGGCAGAAACCTTCTCTCTCTCTCTCTCTCTACACAGGTCTAATCTTGTTCCATTGTTTTGTTTTTGTTGTGCACAATGTGACGTCAAATCTTCAAGATATTTTTAGCGTGTATTATTTTTGTCTTTGGTCTTCAGTCTGCAGCTGGAATACATAGCAGTGTATTTTAATTATTTGGATTACCACTCCTTTCATTTCTGTGCTTTTCTCATCAGATATGGAGCAGCCAATATGGCAGCAGTCAAACCCATGATACAACAGCCTGGAGGAGCCAAGCCAAACTCCTCCTACAACAACAATAACGGGCGTACTGCAGCTCCCAGCATGCAACAGGAGCAGAGCGTCACACAGGTAAGACAAAGGATAACAGCACACTCACCTCTAAAACTCTTTAAATACTACCTCATATTTTTTCTTCCTGTTTTTGGGCGAAAATTCAATAATAGAAGAACCCAGACAGTAAAGCCCTGTTTCCCCCAGCGGTCCGGTTTGGTTCGGTACACCTTGATCTTACTTGTGTTTCAACTGGGTTGGTAAGTGGAGTGTAAGCTGGATGGCGATAGCTGCGTCAGCTACATAATAGCGTGACATCACAGCAGCGCGACATAGTGTAGACTGTCAATGAACTTAACAAAGAAGAAGAACACGTCACAGTAAACAAAAGGGAAACAATGGAGGATGTCAAGCAGAGGTCTGCATCTCCGAGGTCGTCCATGGGGCAGTGCTACTCGCTGACATTAGTCCCAAAAAACTAAAATCCACAGGATGTTTAAACATGGCGCATTTTGTGATTTCCCTTTATTAGCGCACGAGAAGCGACGATTCTTTTGACCAATCAACAGACTGCAGTGTGTACGGCTCCCGCCTTTAGCGTGGCAAAGAAGTTGGACGGTACGGATTGGTTAATTGATTACAATTCCGAACTTTTGACAGTTGAAACACCAATGAATGTGTACGGTACCGAACTGAACCGGACCACTTGGTGGAGACTTGAGAACCAAATGTCCTTATGTTCCACTGACAGAAGTTTAAAGTCCCCAACAATCAAACATTTTCAATAATGAAAACTCTCTGATAACGATCTTCAATTAAGTCCAAATCCCTGTCTCACAGAAAGTTTTTTAATTGTTTTACATTTCATGATGACAAAGCAGTTGTTCAGTCATGTTGAAAGTTGATCACTTGTTGCTCTAAAGTCTGTTTGGATGATTGTTTTTTATTGAGTTCTAACACAAAGAGAATCATTGACTTGATGGCTAGTTTACAGGAGTGAGTATTTAGCTGTGAGTTGGTGAGTTTGGGAAAGCTTCAAAGTGCTTCTGGGTCATTTGAAAATCTTTTGCACTTGATGATGGCGTGCGTTTTGGACAAAGCAAATGAAAACTGTAAATCAGTTTGTTTATTAAATGGTGTCTGAGAGGACATGGTCAGTATGCTAAGTCATCTGACTTTGACTCTAATATTAATACATTATGACTCTTATTATCTCAGAAAACCTAAAGTCATTCTCTTTTGTAAAATAACTGAAATGCCTTAATACTCCAAACAACAAGAGAGAGCCTCAGCTTTTATGTTTACACAGATACCTATTCAAAGAGCACCTTCAACGACGGAGCACGCTTGCTACTTTCAAAATCATGCTAGTTTTCAAAAATTACCAACCCTAGCTTTAAAGAAAAAAGTCAAAAAGTCAACAAAAAGACGTTTTGAGAATGACAAGAATCAGAGTGCAAGAAGTCATTTCACAAAATGTCACACACAGAAATGTTTTACTTTTCAGCACAGTCTTCCACTGTGCATTTGGCTCTTTTAGCAAGTTTTCCTGCATAATTCATGCTCCACAACAGCAGGTGACGCTGTGAGTCAGTTCAAACTCATAGTGCAGGTGGATCACAATCTGACAGCAAATGTGAACAAGAAGATGTTCTGTCATTAACCCACCCCAGACTTATAAGGCCAGTATTTTTATTTTATCAGACAGTAAGTTCATGGTATGATTGACAGGTCCAAGGAGCAGTACACGGTGTCACGCTAGAGGAGTGTCAGGCGGCTCTGCAGAGTCACAACTGGAGCGTACCTCAGGCTGTCAATCATCTGAAGGTACACTAACCTGTCACACCTTCGTACTTTTTCATTTCCATATGACTTTGTAAGCCTTGAAAGTTTGAACTACCTTGAGTTCATGTTGTCACCACTACCCCGCAACAAACTCTCTTGTGATTTAAACACTAAATTAATAAAAGTAAAATAAAACAGTAAAAACAATCTTGAGATGAGTGTTTGAACTGGTTTCTATCATTTTTATGCAGATACACACAGACACATGAGCACTTGTGATGAATTCTGAGTTCCTGCAGGGTTTTTTCTTGTCCCAGAACAGTGATTCTTTTTAGCAAAAGTTCAAGGAAGTCCGAGCTTCAAACACAAAACCTAATGGCAGAGCACGAACAAAAAAAGTAGATTACAGCTGTCAAATAACTGAAAGAGTTGATGACAGAAGCCTTTGTTGTATTATACTTCGATATGGTTTGACATCACTTGTGTATTGTTCATTTGAATATCTTTTTTTTATTTTTGTGAAAAAATAGTTTTATAAAGTTTTTATTAAGTTAAGCAAACTACATTCTTTCATCGAGTAGTTTTGCTTTAAATACATTTCCTCCAGCTAAAACGAATTGCTGCTTGAGACTCAGGTTGTGACTTTAAATAATTGGAAAAAGAATCAAACTTGAGACTGTTAAATGACTGCTTTGGGGGGGTTTTTTGGATGGCTGTCATGGTCAAGATGTTAAAAATGTATTTTAAAGTAGAATAAAAATAGTTAAAAACATGCACAGGACATTAAAACAAATAGAACTGAAACTTTCTGCCTTTAATGTATTTTTCTCACTTTCTGTATTTTAGGTGGAGCAGTTGTTTCGCCTGGGTCTGCGGTCGAGAGCTGAGTGTGAGGAGCTTCTGCAGCGCTGCAACTGGAACCTGGCAGAGTCGAGCACGCTCATGCTGGACTCATACGGACCCCATCGAAGCATGTGGGTAAAAGTAAACTACAATGATACTTAAAAGAAAGAAAAACTCTGGTGGCTGTTTGAAACAATGACAGGACCGACAGAGTCTATGGGGGAGGCCTCAGGGTTCAGTTCTGGGATTCATTTTATTCTCCCTTTATGTACACCTTTCCTCGATAAACTGTCTGTAAGAATGGCATTTATTATCATTGGTATGCCAAGACTTTCCTCCTCATTGCTAAAAGTTTATGCGTAACATTTTTGTTCTCAATTAAAAATTGGCCTCACCTCAGGTCTAAAGCCTGATTGATACTTCTACGTTAAAGCTACGCTGTAGCATACGCTGAAGGTTCGAGTAGCCCTGTACCTACGCAGTAGCCTGACGTGCACCTCCTCAAAAATGTAACAACGATGCAGACACCGATCCCTGTGAATGGTCTACATTTCCCTCTATTGGCTTGCACCACATGTAAAACATTTGGATACCGAGTCTAATTATGACGAGAAGATTAATATTAAATATTCCCTCCATTCCATTCCCATGCCGTACACTGTGCAAGCAGAGAATGTGGCAGAACAAGAAACTGGCGATATAACTAGCACAGAATTCACACTGCCAACTTGCGTTTGTAGGCGGAGTTTTGCAGACCATCCAACACGCACGTATGTAGTGTAGTGCTCCCAACGACGTAGGCCACTTTGGCGTAGATTAAACCAACCAATTTGAAAACTTCAGCTTCCACTTTTGCAGACTTCTAAATTGGCATTGGAAAAACATCTTTATTCCTACTTTTCCTCAGGCATGGCCATGAAAAAATGTGCAGTGATGTTTGCAGTGACATCACAGATCTTGTAGCACATATGAAGCAACGTGCTCTCTCTGTCTGCATCTTTCAGGAAGTGACAGCAGGACGACAAATTGTGCCATAATCAACCAGTGGCGAGCTCCTGATGTCCCCCGGGTCAACAAGCCAATATCCTGACCTGAGTGGATGACTCATCGCTCGGAGGACACAGTGAATAGTTGTAATGAATGGTGGAACACAAAGCAGTATACTGTATGTGCCTCACATAATGTACTGTGAATACCTGACATTGCCCACGTCATACACATGCATGATTATTGCTGGCCAACAGCAGGCTTGTTGAATGAGTCACGCTATTTACTTGAATAGTAATGTTTTGTTTCAGTATCGCATTAATTATGAGAGTTTATGTTCTTCTGCTGCAAACTGTGAATGAGTGTGAAATGTGCTGTGGATGCCTGCATGTTCAGAGGTGTGCAGATTTATAATCCTACATTTAAAACACTGTAAATGCCATGACTTTTTGCTGTACACAAAGCGATTTGAAATCAGGGAAATGTCAGCTACAGTTGTGCTTGTATGAATATGTATGGATATGTTGCTGTTTTGTTTATAGCACTTTACAGAGTGTGTCCGTGTTTTTAGGACAACTTAACTGCTGGTCAGAAGATGATAAACAGAAATAAATGTAATCAGCAAACAAATACAGCTGTTTAGGTATTATGGAGGCATTCAAAGGTAAACTATCTACCAAGTCTTATGGATACAGGGTATTAGCCTCTTGATTCAACCCCACAAGTCAGATATTTAATAAATGGATGTAGATTTCTTTCTGTTGAAGTAACTGCTGCATGATAATCAAATATACATGCAAAAGCATCAAAGGAAACTGCTTATTTGTGACTTTGTGCTGAATGTGTGTATGTATCTGCAGATTTTAATCCTAAATGTGATCACTTACTGTTAAGGGAACTAAAAGCATCTTAAAAGAGAAAGGAATTACCAACAAGCTGTCTATTCCTGCATCTGCTTTGAAAGGTCAGAGGTCAGAAGTAACAGATTCATCTCTTCTGCAGGACTGTATGTTTGTGGTGACATCATCGGGATCACGACCGTGTGTGTGTGTTCGCGTGGGTGTGAGTGTGTGTGAGGCCTCTCTATCCCCTTGTCATGCTGCTCTACTGTATGTGATGCTGACTGCATTATACTGAAACATTATAACAGCTTATTAATAAAGAATGCAAATATTGCCGCCATTGTTTTTATAATAAAGTGAAATTTGAGTCGTTCTCTTTTCAAAGCTGTCGATGTCTCATTTCCATTAAGGTCTTTTAAAAAATTGTCTGCTCAAGTCTATGCCACAGTGTGACTACAGACAATCCGATACAGTTGTTATCTTTCTAAAATCACATGAAAATAGCATTTTGACCGTGCTGCAATCTACGGTGTTGAAAATGAAGCCAATATGGAAGTGCCAAAAAACGGCAAATGAGGCTGGCTGCAAAATCCGTAGAATCGTTCAAAACCATAATGTCCATTTTGACAGCAGAAATAAACGTGCTTACAGACTGGTACAAAACACACATTTGGTAGAAAAAGTTTAATTGCTGCTCAATTTCTTTATTGGACTTGGTAAATGGTAAATAGACTTGGACTTGCACAGCCATTTTCTAGTCTTCTTACAACTCAAAGCGTTTTTACACTACATGTCACATTCACACTATAGTGTACTGCCCTTCAGTACAAATCCTTTACACACATTCACACACTGCTGGGGGAGCAGTGGGGGCAATTTGGGGTTCAGCATCTTGCCCAAGGACACTTCCAACATTTGGCCTGCAGAAGCTGGGGGTTGAACCCTCGACCTTCTGGTTGAGAGATGACCACTGAGCCATAGCCGCTCTAGTGGTTGAAAAACACAAGCACTAAAAGGTTGAATTCTTTATAAGTCATCTGTTTTGGTTTTATTAAGGGAAGAGTTATCTGTAAATTTGCATAAATATGCTTTAGTGCTGTACCTCTCTGTAGACTGTTAGGTAGATTGAGCATTCATACTGTAACACCTCTTCAGGAACCAATGGGTGACATCATCGGGTCCATGTTTTATACACATGACTTTGATGTAGCATTATTTAATTGCAAATGATTGAACAGTTTCTCAAGATTTAAGTGATCTGTCCGCACCAAAACTACAAATTGAACCGTACATACAATATAGATTTAAATATATATATACTGTATATATATTGACAACTGCATTTTTCTTTGATCACACAGCTTTTCTTCATTGTGTCCTTAAAGCTTTTCTCTGACATGTCCACATGAAATCCCAGAGTGTCGGTCTAAACATGTTTGACTAAAACATGCTTTTAGTCACCTAAGATCACGGAGCAGAGTGACAGGTTCGTACAGTGCAGAGGTCCTGTCTCTAATGGAAGTCTTGTCTCAGCTTCCTCGGGGATAAAACCTGTGACATCATCAACACACACAAACACACAAACAAACACACACACACACAGGTCTCCCACACACACACACACACACTCACTCACACATTTCATTCTAAATTGATTGCAGCTGCAGTGCATTGTGGTCCGACTCCTCAGTGGGATCCCTGAACAGCACAGTTCAGCAGCCTGACCCCTCGCTCTGCACTTCTCCGCTACAGCAGTAAGCACTCACAAGTCACATTCACTTATGCTGCATGGGACACACACACAAACACACGATATTGTAGCACGCCCACCATATCCCGTTTTGCTCACGTAACTGCAGGGAGTCATTATGTTCCTGCTCCTAATTATCACTTGATATCATGAGAGCACTTTTTTTGTTTGTGTCTATGTATGCCTGGTTATTTTTAAATGACAGCAGAAAGTAACTTCATATATAGCTTTGAAGGATTGTCACAAGGAATCTATTTTTCAAGGTTTTATTTTATTGTATATCAACATAAATGATCTGTGTTTGTCTATTTAAGCTAAGTTAAAGTGCAAAAAATGATCAAAATGATCCCTCTTTGAGAGTTGCAGGTGTGAGCCACAGATGTGAGAAAAAAGATGCTCACAGCAGCAGACAGACCTACGCTGCAAAGAAAGTACACCTTCGCCCACTGTTTTGTAGAAGAGGCAGGTGAGTTCATTTGTTCTTAAGAACATAACAGCTGTGAAACTATCAAAAATTCAAGTTTGATTCCTCTAATTGGCCATTTTGTTGCTGTTCTTTCTTTTTTTTTTTTTTTGGGGGGGGGGGGGTGTACCTAAATCCTGGATCTATCTTGCAACACAACTCAACTACTAAGCACAAAAAGGGAGTGTCTGCACTTGGGTGCTACCTTTCTGTGTACAATAGTTTGTGACCCATAAATGTAGAAATACAATAAAATATATAGCTGGCACCAGTTTGCCTGCCGTCTCCTTACCATAACCTGCCTTTAAAGGTCACATATTATCATCCTCTTCAACAAGTTTAAATAAGTCTCAGAGCTCCCCAAAACATGTCTGTTCTAAATCCACTCTGATCCTGTATTTGATCATGTCTATAAACCCCCCTCTATTTCAGCCCTGCTCAGGACAGGCTGTTTCTGTGTCTGTAGCTTTAATGGAAATGAGCTGTGTTTGACCACGCCCCTCTCTGGAAGGGGATGTGGCTCGGCTGTTTTTACCATGCCCAATTGTTTACATTGAGAAGGCAGATTCAGAGGACAGAACAAACACCTAGCTGTGGGAGTGTCAACCACCTGGGGGAGGTGTTTACTACCCTGTGATGTCACAAAGGGAAAATCTCCAAACGGTCTGTTTCAGCACACATTTTCTGAAAAGTGGAGCAGGAAGAAGACCGATCGGATGGACTTTTCTCACCATTGGGAGGTTTGTAGATGGACTAGGGACACATACAGTATTAGTGTTTGAGAACCATGGTGACGTGTATTTTGCGTAATCAGTGACCTTAAAGTTTTCGAATACAAAATGGATGCATCACGGCGTCTGTTGCAATTTGTTCTGGGTCCTCCTGTTACTGTGAACATTTGTTAAGAAATAAAGAAAAATTAAACAAAATAAATCAACCAACCCCTGCCTGCCTGCCTATCAATCAATACCTGACTTTAAGCTTTCTAATATACAATAAATATTCCTTCCTGCACGGCTAACAGTGACAAATAGACAAATAAACAAATAAACAAATATAACAAATAATAGGAGGCAAAGTAACCGGCATTGTCAATGTTGTCTATTGCCAAGAAACATAAAGAATAAGAATACAATCACATATAAAAGGATGGTATGCAAAGCAATATCATTTCTAATTTGAAAACTAAACTTTCTACTATGTTGTAATTAGAAGATTTAAACGTCCTACAAAAGTGGAAGTGGATGAATAATGGGCATTGTACCAAGGTCCTTCTGTATATATCTAATTTCCTCGCTTTCTTTTCCACAATCAAAGCGTTCATTTCTGAGAGCTGGCTGGTGCTTTAGCAATCAATGAGAAAAAAAATGAACAAATTCAAACTCAAATGGCAAACACATCTATACATGTGGTGACCATGGTAACATCAGTAAAGAACATTAAGTTTGTGCTTTGTAAATACAATCACCTTGCCCTGAAATAGCTAATAGTTTCCATCTTACAAAAGCAAATTGAAGCTACTATTTATTCTCACACATCCACACAAATACATTTCTACCTCTTAAAAGAAGGTTTATTACATATTTAGTATTGATGTTGGATTTTTCAATGATTTTCCAAAGTCTTTCAGACATTCATCTCGACTCCAGACACACAAGGCCAGCTGAAGGACGGATCTTTCATTGATGAAGATGAATCACTCTGGGGACACCTGCCTGTGCTCCACCTGGCACAGAGTTATAAAGCCCTGTGAGTCGATACACGACTCATTGTTATGGATCAACTAATTGGACAATTGACCCATTGATAACTCTCCCAGTCCCCTGTACAACCTCGCTGGGCTGCTGTCGCTACACGGGAACGCTTCTGACACAAGAATCAATTTAAGAGACAAGCCCTCTTGTTACAGCTTTCAGAGTGGTCTACATCATGAATGGCGTTTTTCCCTCTTTCTATGTGTGTTTGACTGCTTCTCATGTGACCTGGAAAGGATTCAAAATTACCTCATCATCATTCAAAACATGGTTGAAAAGACTGTTGAGAAAGACAAACCATAAGCCATGGCCTAGCACCTTGGGAACATTACTTTCAAGCTTTCATTTCTTCGTCATTTTAAATGACTTTGAAATGATTCCTTTGATCAAATCTACCTCATTTGAATAATATAATCTGCCAGTGTGTGTTTGAAATGGAAAGAATTTTAAAAAGGAAGCTCAAATGTCACTTTAATTATTGACTTCTCATGTTTTCTCCTGACATACCTAAATGGCAGCTCTCCCTCATATTGTTCCGCCTCTGTGATTGCTTATTGACTCCCATGTGTTAACTCTAGGCTGAGACACTCTTGAGTTAAATAGCAAAAAGAGTATAATAGATTTCCAATAGACAGCCTCTGAAGTTGATGATGAATGAATAAGATCCAGTACGTACTTAAATATCCTCTAGGCATAATGTGTGCGTGACAGCGTGTGAATGCAATCATTAAGCAAAGTTGGCTTCATGCAGGTCAAGAAATGTTGAGTTTCCTGTCCCGTATATTTCAACATATGGAAAGGACCTGTTCCAAATAGAGATGGGGAATGTACATTTTAATTGATATTGATATCCATAGCGAGACTCCTAAACTATCTGAGTCCTCATCAATACATTTCAATTATTCGGTGGCAGATGTTTTTGACAGAAAGAATATATCTATTTTATATTTCTAGGAAACAAACAAATGTCTCTTAGTTAGTTAGTTAGCTAACTAGCTTATGTTTTTTAACTAACGGGGCTTGCTACAAGATTTGGGTACGCTAACCACGGCTGTTTTAATGAAGGAGGAGGATAACTGACCCACAACAGAAGCAGCGTGTTAAACCCAAAGACAGTCGAAGGTACTGTTTTTTGGGCCATTTTACATTTGGAAGTGTATAAGTAGGCAAGCTTGTACATTTGCTTTAAGCATGGGGCGGCTATGGTAGAGTCAGTGAGCTCTCAACGGTTGGTCGGGGTTGGATCACTTTATCACTTTACATAGCAACCACTGCCATCGGTGTGTGATTGTGGTGTGAATGGATAAGTGTGACCTGCGTTGTAATCAAGCACTTTGAGTAGTCAAAAGACTAGAAAAGCGCAATACAAGCTCAAGTTCGTTTACCATTTACCATAGCTGAATATTTCACATTAAAAGACCTTTCAAATGCCATGTGAGATTGTGTCTGTGCGCATATTATGTTCACGCGTTGATGTTGCAGCATATTAATTCATAATCCTCTATTTGAGAGCAACATCACTTGAAAGATGAGCACCCCCATAGCACCTAAATAAAAATCTCTGCCACCTCCACTGCATCCCAACCTGATGCTTTAAACTGCCCCCAGGGATTCTCAACTGTATCCCTGGTGACACAACAAACAAACCTCCTCAACCCAAGTTTACAAAAACCATAAGGTTGAATCAATTTATCAAGGACCCCCAGAGAAAACATTTCTGGTGGACTCTGTCAACCTTATCTTGGGGGAAAAGGTCTTCCCTTTGTCCAATGAAGCGTTCCAGTGACAATCAAAGAATTTCACTACCGTGCTCCAGCAGTGTGAACTCCAGCTTCCCTTTATTCAGACTAGCTCAGCCATGTCTAGTCGAGGTTTGATGCAGCACTATAGCAAAACTATTCTGTCCAAATGGTGGACCTCTGTTGGGTTTCATACATAAAATCATCCCAGCTGTCAAGGTATTCTTGTGAGTCAATTTCTTCTGATTCCATTCCAACCAACCCTTGTCCTGTGTTAGATACCAACCCAACAATCCCTCCAGGATGATGACCCCCCATATCCACTTTAGAAGATCTCCTTGTATGTCGCTGAGTGTCATGTAGATATTTTGTAGTATTTCAGCTGGACTCTAGCATGGATCCACATGTGCATGAGCCCAATGGTCTCCCTTTCTCTATTGCTTCCACGGTTTCTTTCACATACTGTATCATCACTATATTCAGGTCAAAACGCCATATAATTGACCTTCTTTGTCAGTATCCCCAATCTTTCTATATCAGCACAGGCCATGAGAGGTTGCCATGGTTTTTCTGTATGTTATCTTGATCCTTGGCTTAGCTTTGGACTGAATAACAGAAGAAACCAATGATTTTTCTTGACACAACAACAATCAGTACCATTGACCACATCCATTCTCGTTGCCAGTCTTCTTGACATTTTTATTCTTAGAGTTCTTGACCACAACCAGACGAAGCATATTGCGTAGAAATTTGTAAGCAGATATAGTCTGCCATCTTAATTAACACTTTGCTAGATTGTTCGTTTCTGTCAGTCTTGTGTTCATTGTCAGTCTCTTGTTTTATACTTTTACTTTAATTGATATTTGATTTTAAACCTGTCATATTGTGTTTTTGCCTGTTTTTGCTTATTTTATTTCAATTAATTTTAATTGAATTGAATTATTATAAATAACTCAACACATTATATTTGTATTTATTTATGTATTAAAGATATTTTTGGGCCATTTTAGCATTTATCGGATAGGACAGCTGAAGAGAGACAGGAAATGTTGGTAGGAGAGCGTGGGGGACGACATGCAGCAAAGAGCCGAGGCTGGCTACTAACCCATGGTGGCTGCAGCCAGGACTAGAGTCGCTGTACATGAGGTGGGCAACAAAATCTCTAGGCTATCCAGTGCCCCAAATTCAAGGCATTTTAGTTTGCAATTGGTGAGAGTTTGGCTGTGTAAGGTGCCCTTGCTTGGGGTATCTGGAAGTCTGAGCCAGCCTGTGAGCTGTGACTCGACACAGACGGAAAAAACTGTGAGCCTAAATAATCCTCGGGAAGTCGCTCTGAGGTGGATTGTTAAACCGAATCCATTTCGATTAGGCGAGACCAGCAGGTAAATCTGTGTCCGGCTGAACAGTAAGACTCTGTGATCAGCGGCTTCAGAGCACCAAATTCTTGTGTGCAAGCAGAGCTGATTACTTATAGCAAGTGTTTACTTTTATTGACAGACCCACAGATTCTCAATAACAAATTGGTGTAGCGTTAAACGACTGTGGGTTGGATCTAACCACCTGGGTGTGGTTTCCAGGGCACCTTAGAGCACTGCCTGACACAGATGAGCCCAAATCAATTTCAATTAGACAAGAGCAGGAGGTGGATCTGTGTCCGTCGGGAAGATAAAACTCTGTAGTCAAGGACTATAACATTGAAAGGCAGGCAGAGCAGATAACATCACTACAATCCAACAATGAGGTTATTTCTATATTTTGTATTTTAATGTCTTATTTTCACTTAATGTCATATTTCTGTTTGAAGCTTGAAAAGGCCTGATTGAAGATCTTGAAGACGTTTCACCTCTCCTCCGAAAGGCTTCATTTGTTGTTGAAAACATATGTACCCCTTTTTGCCCGCAGCAAGCAGGACTGAACCCCTCGATGTCTGAATAAATATATTCTGCAGGTTTCTTCGGGTCACACAAACAAACTGGAGGAATATCCCTGTCATTGGCCTTGGGTTTAGAACTTCAGTTGCCAGTAAATTGTAAAGTTCGGACGGGTCGGATTCAGGGAACAAATTTCGCCCAAGGGCACCAATAAAGTCTAAGTTTGAGGCCGTTTCATTCTATAGTTTTATTTCTTCCAAGCCTCTATACTCCTCTTCTGACGTCCTTGTCCTCATTTTTTCATCTGTTATCTGCTTCTGGGTCCAGTCCAGTCCATCAGACTTTGAGAGAGAAACAAACTGAGGCCAGGACTCATTACACTGCATTCATAGTCTTCAATGATGCAGATCTTGTCCTGAAAACATGTCATCCTCTTATTGTTTTTGGGGCTGTTTGTTGCTGTTTTTGAACCGTGTCTTAGAGGGCAGACAACTTGGAGATAAACAAAGCTCTGAGTCTGTTTGTGCTTCTGCCAAAGCTGACCAAACACTGTCTGGCAACCATGCCTGACTGGGGCTCTAATGAGTGTTCTTCAAAGGGTCAACATCTTTGAGACAATGAGCGAGACAGACACAAACCACACACAGACCATAATCAGGTCAATTCAAATGGCGCATTATAACCATTAAGTCTTTCCAAATGATTTCCATAATCTATGTCTGGGAACAAGACATCATCTATAGATCTGACGGGAAGGATTCAGTTTGGACTCACAGGGTGCATTCGGATTGTTCCTCCTATCTACTTTCACTATCCACTTTACCTTAACCCCGTGAAAACGTCATGGGGTTAAGGAAAGGTGTTAGGAGAATTCATAAAGGACTTAGGGAAAGGCGATCGCGTTGTTTTGACAATCCGACCGCATTTCCACTAGGTGACGTAATAATGCGACGGCGGCGGAGGTTAGTGACGTGGGTCTGAAACTACAATCTTACGAAAATGGACTACTAAAAGCTCATCTAAAAATCTTTCCCCTGTGCATTCTTACCGGTGAAATAATCCTAATAACCACGAGGTTAGAATTAAAATAAAAGGAATAAAGGTTACCAGGATACTTCACTTTGATGGTTTTACAACATCAGCATAACTTTCATAGTTCACCTCTGTGTTTAAGATTGTTCAAAGTTGTTCAAGGCATATTATTGCAGCTTGGTAACTTACATGATCTGCGTCCCTTTTCCTTTTCCTTTTCTTTTTTATTAACAATGTTTTATATTACAATTTCTCACCTTCTTCACACACACATAATATGAATAAAGAAATAAAATAAATACAAAGGCAGAAACAAATTATAAGTCAAATCAATATATAAACCAAATGCAGATTGTCTCCACATTTCTCCTCCAACAGATCGTTAGTTTTCCTGAACGCTCGGATGCGCGAGTCGCTTTAAATGTTGCGGCCGCAAGGAATTGTGGGGCGGCATTATCTCAACTCCTTTCGTAAAGGATGGTCCAGTGTTTCCTATGCTAAAGGAGGTTATAAAGGAAGCATTGACCCACCTTTCCTTAGCTTTTAGAGAATTCGAACGGCTCTTATCATGGCCGCCACTTAAACGCTTCCGGGGTTAAGGAAAAAAGGATAGTGAAAGGAGATAGGAGGGACAATCCGAACGCACCCACAATGTTTGTTTGTGTATACTAAGCATAGAAGATGTTAAAATTTGGCAGATTAGCAGAATCTTGGCTTGCCCTCTGGTCAAACAGAGAGTGTGATCAGGGAGCAACAACAGTTTGTTGTATTTACATATAGAGGTGGTGAGAGTAGCCTTTTTCACCATATTTACATAGGATAGATTAGATCTAATCTAAGCAATGACTCCCTTGTCAGGAAGACTATAAGGTGCTTACAAAATACTGGTCTTTTGAGTGTCCCCAAGGGCAGAAAGAAGACGGGCATTTTCAATCCAGGCACCACAGATGCGGTCTTCTTCTCAACATTAGGTTTGTTCAATTCAATGCTTGTTTTGTACGAGTCTTGAGTTTGTTTTTAGATTTCTCCGATGTCCTGTCATGGAGTTTTGTGTGTTTTAAATGTTTTTAAATGTTAAGCAATTGTCATTTGTTTAACACTTACAAACCATGCTCAGCACTTCAAATCAATGATACATTTATTAAAGTGTATCTGTTTCATTTTAAATGCAAAAAGTCCCCAAAAACTGAAGTTGGAACTTTCTGTCCTGGAAGTGGGCTCTTCTTTGTCGAGTCTGAGGATTGAGGATGTACTGCAGAGATCATAAAATCTTATGATTTCATTTCGTGCTCTATAAATAAAAAGATTTGACGAATAAAGAAAAGATTTTAAAAGCAGATACTGGCGTGAGAAAGAGGAGAGACAGAGGCAGAGAAGAGGAGCTTGTGTAAGGCAGGAAATAGTTACAGTAAGGTGTTTGTATCTGTTCTTCTCTGCACAGACTTCCTCCTTCTTTCTGCCGCCTGTTCCTCCGTAGTCAATGTAATTAGCAACATAATGTTAACAGCTTCGATCGTGTCATTTTAATTTGACACATGCATGTCTTCTTCTCTTGAGCACCAACTAGGACTGTGCACAGGACATGGCATTGTGCAGGGCAATCTGATTTAATTTGATCTGAATGCATTGATTGAAGGAAGGAAGTAATTGGATTTTTTTTTTTAAAATACCTACACACACAAAGGGAGGGAGAGAGAGAGAGAGAGAGAGAGAGAGAGAGAGAGAGAGAGAGAGAGAGAGAGAGAGAGAGAGAGAGAGAGAGAGAGATGGACGAGGCAGACAGGGTAAAAATGACTCATCCTTGAACTGGTTTGAAATTGATTGTGTCAAACCGAGAGGAAAATGTGTTCCCCCTCAGGAGAGGAGAAGGACACACACGAGGCAGGAGGGTCAAGAAGGAGAAAGTAAAAAGGTTCTCCCAGGAACAAAACAAAAGCACACAAAGGTGCTCAACAATTCAAACACAAGTGCATTTCATTTACTGTGAGCTGAGAGGTCACATCACACTCTTGGCCTCCTGTTCAAAAAGATGAGACATGGCTTCATGTTTGACTTTCTGAGAGCAGGAATGCAGCCTAACAACAACTCCTCTTTATTTCATTCTTGACATTATTTTCACTTATTTTAGTTCTTTAGTTTAGCCTTTCTCTGATCATTTCTAAGATCTATCTAACCAATTCTTTTCCCCTTAGAGACATTAAGGAACAACCATCTCATTCAGAAGTCAGCCCAAAGTCCTCACGCCACCTTTGACGTGCAGCCTCCACCAAACTGTGAAGGCTCAAAACTGAACTGTGAAATCAGTGACTGCTTGAGTGCTTTCACCGATATTCTTTTTTACAGCTTCTTCTCACGCTTTGGGTCGGATTGCACTTCTGTAGATTTAGCTTGAAGGAATCTGTGACGCTCTGGGGTTAAAGTCAGGGATAAACACAGTTTAAAAAGCTACCAAGAACAATAGGAGCATAGACATTTATGCTCATATAACATCTAGATATGTACAGTATAAACTCAATCTTTCATGATGATGTATCTGAATGAAAAAGACGGTCTACCTTGTGGCTTCCTCTGTCGATCAACTTTTAATTATATGGCAAAAATCACAACTTAAAGAAACAATGTGTAACCTTTTTCCATCTTAAAAAAAGTAGTTTCAAAGTCGATCTAATAGTAAAACAACTTTCAACAGGCAGAATAGCGCCTCTCCCATGTCCACTGATCGCCCCAGTTGCCTGCTTATAACACTATAGTTGCAGCTGGCCGCGGTTCTCTCGCGATAAGTGCGTAAAGCTTTAAAGCACCAGCCAGTTAGCCCGTCTCATTACTGTTTGTACCAACGGCTGAGACTAAGAGACAGAAGAGGACTGTGATGGATGGAGCTAAGAAGAGAAAAATAGAGAGTGACAGAGCAAGAAGCAGAGAGTAGATCCCTGCAGATATAAGTCATAATAGATAGTGACACAACGTTAGGCTGTATCGTCATCGTCGTCATTGTTCTCTCATGTTTAGCAGCTTTACCGGGTGCAGAAAGTCATCTAACCCAGGTACAGACTCTGGCCTCCTAACCCTTGTCTTTAACGGGCTGTGGAAGCTAATGGAGCCATATTTGTTTAAAATCCGATAATAATGCTGTAACTTGTAAGTCGACATGGAAAAGGACACAAAACTGTCCCTCTGCTTGTCAACAAATTGAAATTGTCTGTGAGGGTCATAACAGCACTGTGTGTGTTTTTGTGGAAGTGCAGTTGCACTACATATTGTTGCCTTAAGTTATCTCATTACTCTTAACATAAAGGGCAGGTCTAGTCTGTACTCTTGGTTATATTATTTAGACCCAAAATGTATCAACCAATGAGAAAGCACTTTGCAACAATTGCATGGGAACTTCCTTTGCACAGGCAGACAACTGGAGCAGAACCAGACTCATTGGCACCCAGACGTTAGTTGGACCAGATGGGTGGAGAAAGTCTCATGAACTTCAACAGCTGCAAGGGAAAGTGCTAAAAAAAAAAAAGTATCACTATTTGGGAGATGTAAAAGTTATCAACCCCGCATGACTGCTTGCAGGGAATTTTCCTAAGTAATACCTACTGCATGCGCACATCGACTTGCCCCAATTTCACATGGAGATATTAAAAGAGGGGGCTGGCAGGAAAACGTCCTCGTGATGTCAGTGTGAAAATTTGGCCTTCGGCGTTCAAACATACACAAAACCTCTGAAAATTGAATACACTAACCTAGGTTACAAGGACTTAAAACAGCCCTCATTAACTCAAGGTGAGACCACCCTGCTGGGACACAACTATTTGTGGAAAACCTTTAGGCATTACAGAGGTCAAACCCTTGACCTTTAACTTATGGAGCTCTGTCTCTGGACACTGCCCCCTGATGCAATAAACTCGGAGTGCTGAGGTTCGTACTTGTAGAGTAATAACTTTGGAGTGAGAATCTGGGCCCTGAGGAAGAAAGTGACGTGGCTGTCTTTGTCCCTTCCAAAACTTTGTCTGCTTATTCACATGAGGATTCTCATCTAAATCTTCAATGATGAGTAGAACTGTCGATAAAATGTACACTGAGCTCAAACACACTGACGGACAGAGAGGCAGAGTCAGCCTAATGCAGTGAAAGTCCTTCTAATACTCATATAGAAGTTAAGTCGATAAGAAATCTCAGTTATTGCTGTGTTCCTACCTGTGGGATTATCTTACTGTACATGGTCAATAATGTGTCCCAGTGTCTGCTGTCAGTCAGATCCAGGGCGGTCACATTCTGACGGAGGACTCTTTTCATTTGTTGCAGGAGAAAAAAAAAAGTTGTTTCCTGAAACAGCTGGAAAAAAGAAAAGCATTCTGCGTTGATCCTTTTTTTATGAGGCGCTTGAGAGGTTACGCTTCCATAACGCTCGCCAATAAAAAGCAAACCAAATTGAAATTGTCAAAAGTGCCACATTTTTATGCAAAAAATGTGTCGCAATTCGGCAGTACAGTATAATGCAAGAACTAGACAGAAAGTGCACACCTGGTACTCCTGAACATAACGAATAATCTGTAGCTCTTGTATCCTCAGTTCGGCTGACCTTTCAACCCAATGCTTAATTGTTCTTAGACTGAAAGGAGAAAAGCGAGGCTTGTACTGATTTGTAAATTCCTGTCACCTTGGGACAAGAATGTGTTGACAGGATTTGTTACCCATCAGTCTTAGAACCAGGTACTCTTAACATGTTTCCCTATTGGATGTTGAAAATGCTTGGTGGTGATCGTTCAATACCATACAGAGTTTGTTAGCACAGTCTGAGATAGGGCCCGATTTTTGGGGCTGATACCGATATTGTTATTATGAAGAGAAAAATTCAGATGCCGATATATCGGCCGATATCTTTTTTTTAGATCTGTAGAGATAGATAAATATAGATACAGATATACACATTTATTGTGTTGATCCCTCAAATGCAGTGATAACACTAGTGGAAAAGACACTTAATGAGGTAGATGGTCACTCGACTGGAAAGTAACTAAGCATGGACATGCATCACCGCTTTACACTCTGGAGAGTGATAATGCTTGTTGTAATCCATATAGCGCCCTCTGCTGGTGACAGCCAGAAAGAGAACTGCTAGTGTAATACAATGATACGCAAATTAAATGCTATTAGACTGGTGACTAAACCTAGTAATATCGGAGCATATCTGCGATACAATAAGCCGATACTGATAGTCTATCAGTTGATATTATCGGTTGGGCTCTAGTCTGAGTATATGTTATAATGTATGTGATTAACCTGCCTGTAGGGGCGCTGGTGGCGCAGTGGTTAGTGCGCGCGTCCCATATATGGAGGCTATAGTCCTCCTATAGTGAATCCAACCTGTGGCTCCTTTCCCGCATGTCAATCCCCACTCTCTCTCCCTGATTTCCATCTCTATCCACTATCTTATCTCTCCGATAAAGGCACAAAAAGCCCCAAAATAAATATTTAACCTGCCTGTAACACCCATTAAACCTGGATGCATCTAGTGTTCATTTTTTGGAGTTAAAGCATGTCGTCGTCGGGTCTAATTTTTGTTTATATTGAGAAAACGACATGGTATATGATGTGCTTGTTGGTGCACTGCAGACTCAGTTGAGCTGTTTCGGTGTGAATGTGCTCTTTGTGTGTGCCCAGTTGGAAAAAGAAAAGAAAATTGAGCTATTTCAACAATTATGCAAAAATCTGAACAGCCTCTGACTGCAAAAGCCACAACAACCTCAATTTCCACCTATACAGTAATGCCACAGCACACATGACTAATCTATACATTTGACAAGGGGAAAAAATACACATTATGAACTTTTCATTTACTGACAGCAAATTACAACAAATTCATGTCAGATAAATGATGTTCATCTCATATTAGCATATCTTGAACAGATCTCTCAGAACAGATTTCTCTTGCCAAGACGAGAGTTCTTTTTATCTCTCAGACCTTGATGACACCTTTCCCTGACAAGAAGGCATTGCGGGATGAAATCTTCAGGTTTTCAGCTGCTAAGCATCCATCAACAAATAGTCCTATTAACATTTAAGTGTGGCTCAGATGACGCATGTAAACACTCCACGGGTTGTTGGGAGCTCGGAAGTGCAGCGAGGCCAGCTTACAATTGTTTTGTAAGAACAAGGTTTGACCAAAATAAAAGAGCACTTAAAGGGTGCTGATGTGGTATGTTTTAAAGATAATGATTATTAAGAGTTTAACCATGAGTAAACCCCATTCCTTCTGGTCTCACTTAATGAGAGAGTGTGCAGGGGGTACAATGTGAGACTTTTTCAATACGCCTGATTTGCATGTCTTTTGACGAAAAAAAAAAAAAATTCATGGCCTCGGGTAAACTTGCCATGGAAAGGATCAGACCAAAATTTAAAACAGAAGTCAACATTGCACAGAAGGATTTGCGTATTCTACACGCTGTACTATATTTTCTCTTACATTAGAAATCTCTACTATTCTGCTAATTGCTCTGACCCTGAAGGAAGGGAGGAAAGAGTCACCTGGACCCCAGGTGTCACTTTTGATGGCCCAAAGGGGAAAAGATGTCACATCCATGTTTGAGAGAAACTGGACAGGGTGAAATTGGGAATAAAGAAGTAGTACAATAGTATTTCCATAGCTTATTAGTAATTTCACAACCTGAGCCAACTAAAGCCCCAAGCCTTTATTAATTTTTTAACCCCTACTAAAAATTAATTGACTTTTAGATGAAGCGTCTGCGGACTCCATATCTGACCTACTGTGTTGAAGTATGGGGAATTTTCACATTACAAAAGAAGTCATAACCAGCATCAGTAGAAGTCGATATACAGACTCATCACACCCATTATTCCTTCAGTTAAAGTTGTTAACCTTTCATGAATTAGTAGGCCACAGTATTAAACTTTGCTAACCAACATCCAGAGAAGATTTGAAAAAAGTAAGTCCGTCATTATAACTTTAAAGCAAACGATCTTTAAAAAAACAAAACTTAGAACCAAATTGAGGGAATGTTTACTGTGGAACAATCTCAACAGAGAAAACAAAGAATCTAAACCCGACATTAAAGATGCACTGTGGAGTTTTGGTAGAGAAATATGAAAGTTGGAGAAATGTACAGATTCTGTGGTATATGTTCATAACTCATAACACAAACTGTCCTCAGAGGAAAATGTGGTCGCTGTAACACTGTTTGAAGATAAAAGGCTACGCGACAAGTTATGGTGGGGGGCAGTGAAACCGTAACTCTCATGTTAGCTTTTTAGCTCCAAACAGTGTCCAGGGACCCATTTTTAACTTTGAATAAAGTTTGTGTATTTAGTTCAGAAAATATAGCATAGAATTGTTTCACTTCTCCAACTTTCAAATTTCACTGCCACATCTACATAGTGCACCTTTAAATTAAAATGTTATATTTAAAGCCAGTATGTTGGGGCAAAATGTGTTAATTCAGTTTTGGATCTGTTTTGTAACACGTAAATTATTATGTGATCTGTTTATAAAATGAATTGTTAGAAACTAATAGTGGGATTTGATTGGCTCTGTTGGCCTGCAGCTATTTATTTTTTATTTTTTTAATGATGTGCTTTGTTAATTAATGTCTTGTGAAAGAAGGGCAGAAGATGATTATTCTTCTTACTGCTCCTTTCATTCAAGATTTGAAATTGCATGTTTGTATCTAATTGCATGTTTGGTCAATAAATAAAATAAACATACATACACACTGACTGTAAAAGTGACATTGGTGTAAAGTTTATCACACCCTCCACATCGCCTCATTAAGAAAAAGAGAAACAAATGATTTTTTGCTCATCTGCAAAAATGTACCTGACGTGCTCATACAGTCTGAGTGAGATGCTATCTTGAATTGGACCCTTGAGCCATTTTTTTTTTTTAATTTTTCAACCAACATATTAAAGCACCTGTGATGAGTTTATTTAAGGTTCATTTCGGGGCAGACATGACCCAAGACCGCCCGCCTCGAGGACTACAGCCTCCACACATGGGGTTGTGCTCACCAACCCCTACGCCACAAGCGCTCCCTGTAAGGAGCTTTTAACTGGTGATGAAAAAGACTGAAATTAGAAACGATGCCTCTCTATGACCTACAAAAGTAAACAAAGCCATCAGCTAGGAGACTGACTTTTATTTTTTGTTGTTGTTTTTTAATGCCTGTAGCCATTGCCTGGGGATAGGTGTCATTAAATGTAAGTAATACACATCTACATTTTAAATACATTTAAATGTGATCCATATAAAATATTTTAAAAAATAGATTCATGCTTTTTATTCCTCTTTTTATTCACGTATTTCCCTTTTTCCGTCATTTGTTTCTCTTGTTTTAATATCATTTTAATATGGATTTGTTATCTGATCTTGTCTCGTTAACGACCTTGGGCTGCATCTTTGCATGAAAAGTGCTTTGCAAATGAAGTTTATTATTATTGCTGTTAGAAGTATTTCTGATGGCTGAACATGGCATCTTGTACACATGAATCAATGTCAAGGATAAACGGACATTTCATCACTTTTTGTCTTTCCTAAAAGTCAAAGTACAGTACAGTAACCCAACAGCCATGCTCTGTAGCTCTCTCTATCTCCTCTTCGGGTCTGCTGTAATCACATGCCAGCACTTGCTAGAGGTCAGTGTCACCCTGCGCACTGGAGATTGGAGATTGAACTCTGCGTCTGTGTGTCTGTGTGCTGGTGATGGTGGTTGATGTGGAGGTAATGGTGTGGATAAATTGATACTGATGCTTTTCCCAACTCAGCCACTCGCCCACGGCCAAACAAGTCCCCTGGCAGAGTGAAGGAACAAACCAGAGAAGGACGGAAAAAGAAAGTGAAAAGAAAAAAGCATGAAAAAATATGCGTGACTTTCATCTCACTCTGCCTCTGTTGTTTGTCTTCAATGAAAATTAATCAAGAAAAAAACCTTTTGATTAAAGGATATTTACTTCATCCTCGTCTACGTTTTGCTCTTTGCCCTTGCTATACTTCCTTTGCTTTCCTGTTCAATCATCAATTTATTGGTTGGACAGCACGAGAATCATCCAAATAGAAAAGCAAAAGTAATAGACTTTGATGTCTTTGAGGAAAAATGTCTTTGGTCATTCTCAGTTTGATGTTTGCTTGGTTTGATAAGGTTTGGCGGTAGAATCCATAACTTGTGGTAGTGCCTTTTATGTATTTTGATTGTTGAATTTTCCATTAGTGAGCTAAATGTCATGTTTTCTTTCATGTGGAAATAAACATTGCATCTTTTAAAAGCGCTCATGGGGCGTGCTTTGCATCCAACTGGTGGTTTTATTGGGTCAGTGTGTAAAAAGTTGTTTGTCATGTTGTTTAACTTAAAATAGCCTCACAGACCGTCACATAAGAACCCCTCGGGTTGTGGGAATCATGACCTCGGAATTGGACGTTTTCTGAACGCTCTGGTTTGTGATGTGTTCATTGAAAAGTCATTAGAAGTAGTTCTAAAAATAGATAATGGTATATTTATCCAAAATGGTATACATTTCATTTTAACGGCCAGAGGTTGTTTTTTTTATACGTTTTTAACATTTCTGGGAAAAGTTGGCCTCATCTCTGGGCGTCTGTGGCTCAGTTGGAAGAGTCGGTCGTCTCGCAACCGGAAGGTCGGGGGTTCGATCCCCAACTCCTGCAGCAACATGTCAGATGTGTCCTTGGGAAAGACACTTAACCCCAAGTTAATCCCGCTGCTTCGTCGGTTGCGTGTGAATGGGATTAGTTACTTCTGATGGACACTTTACATAGCAGCCTATCCCCATCAGTGTGTAAATGTGTAGGTGTGACCTGCGTTGTTAAAGCACTTTGAGTAGTCAGAAGACTAGAAAAGCGCTATACAAGCTCATGTCCGTTTACCATTTTACCATCTCCTGCCATCATTACATCCATGCATAGCCGGCTGTATGCTACCTGGTAACTAGCAGAGGTGGGGAGGGTAATCAACAGTGTTGTCACAGATTACTTGAAAAAGTAATCCGATTACTGATTACTGATTACTCCTCAAAAAAGTAATCCAGTTACTTTACTGATTACTTTATCATCAAAGTAACTAAGTTACTTTAAAAGTAACTTATTAGTTACTTTTTACCGATTTCCTCCCTCTGCTGCCTCAACATAACGCCGAATTTCCACCAGATCAGTGTGCATTGCGTGACGGCTCCGTGCACCCCCGTCCTTCAATACCCACCGGCTGCGTGCTCCGTCCGCAGCACGCAGAGCACAGCCGGTCAGCTGGGGTGCAGAGACAAAGGAATTCCCGCGGTATTTTAAAGATTAACTCGTGACAGCACGAGATAATACGATGTACATGGTATTAAACTCTATATTAACCTTATAAACACATAAACAAACACACATACAGTCGTTTTTCTGAACCGTTAAAAAGGAGTCTTTTATTCTGAAAATAAACCGGATGTTTTAATGTTGTATCGGTGTCTGACTTCCCGTCCCGCTTGTTCTTTTCTGTGCTGAATTGATGCGTCGTGCTCCGGCATCCGGCAAAAATAGAAGTCTTGCGTATCAGCTCCGGAGGGCTCCGGACTGCCAGAGCTGAGACGCAGCGCAGCGGACCCAGTGGAAGCATACACATTAAATAAAGTGAAACGTATCAGCTCCGGAGGGCTCCGGACTGCCGGAGCTGAGGCGGAGCTGAGACGCAGCGCAGCGGACCCAGTGGAAGCACACACATTGAATAAAGTGAAACGTATCAGCTCCGCTCATTCTCTTCGAAAATGACAACAAAATTCTGCATTCTACATACATTATGAGGCAATAACAAAATAGTAACGCACAGCCACTTAGGAAACTAACTTTAATCAGATTACTGGTTTGGAAAAATGAACGCGTTAGATTGCTCGTTACTGAAAGAAAGTAATCAGATTAAAATAACGCGTTAATTTGTAGCGCGTTAGTGACAACACTGGTAATCAATACAGCAGAATATCGCGATATTTTGCGTGACGATATTATATTGTCTCATGGCCGCCAAGTATCGATATTTTTATTTTATTCATATAAAAATGCTATTTTTTAATTGCTGAAGGGGTTGCACACTTCATTTTGAACAAGTTGCATTGTTTACTGCAATTGTCCGTACATGTTCGTGTCCCGTTAAGTTCAATTAGACTGAAATAGCAACAGTTCAGATTGTGAGGTGCATGCAGCCTTTTACAGGTTTTTACTATAATCACAGTGTTGGTCAGTCTGAGGGCTTGACTCCCGTTGTGCAGTAAAAAAAAAAAGAGTGAAGTGAGATGAATGGACTGAGAAATTTGATCTTATTTGACTAAACAGTTCTTGATTAAGTTTAAGTTTGTGGACATGATATGCAGTTAAAAAAGTTAAATCGCAATAAATTTTATCGCAATTGTCAGCATATCGCAAAACGGTTTAAGATCGCTATGATATCAAATCGTGACGATATCGTATCGTGGAGCCTCTGGTGATTCCCACCCCTAGTAACTAGCTCGCTAAGTCTTTAACAAATGTGGCTTCTATAAGGCGACAGTTATAGTAATTAAGCATCATCTTTTTGTCAGTAGTGTTGTTCTAACAACTCTCTTTAACTAATAGCATAATGTGTAAACAACTCCAAACATGACGTCATCGTAACATCATAGTTTCAATTTGAAGGCAGCTCAGGCTATCCTTGTTGGCCTCTAGACACTGAAAGTATTCAAGCATATTGTGTACACAAGTTCAAATGTTGTGAAAGCCAGCCAATGGGGAGGGTTCAATTTATTTAAAAAAAAAGTGAACCTTTTTTGCAGTAATTCCCCTAATTTGTATGTAGTAGTTATATTTAATTAATTATACTGATTTCATATACAATACTTCTCTTCTTTTATCTCACAGTAATATATCAGCACCTTTAAAGTTGGCACAGACTGCTCCTTTAAAACTTAAAAATTGCACTACCTCCTTTCAAACACTGCTGTACAAACATAAACAACATAAACTTTCAGGAGGTCTACACTATTTATGTACAGTTTTTAATGTTAATAGGTTTCCTTTAAATTGCACATCTATCTTTATCCCTGCACAGGTTATGTAAACTGTTTTGTATAAGTCTATTTTTTAATTGCACAGGTTTAATTTTGATTCATGTAGGGGCTTCTTTAAATCTTTGTGCGGGTTAATATATGCGGTTGTTGTTTGGATGTAACAGATGTTCCATGTTGTGCATGTCTTTGTAAATTGCTCTTTTCTGCACATTCTAGCCTGACAACAACCGGCTGGATCACTGTACAGTTTATGATATGCGTTCTTAACACAATCATTAGAGGAAGGAGAATCACAAAAGTGGTGCATTTAACAAGATTAGGGCTTCTGTTTGTTTTCCATTTTGTTGGATTGGATTAGTATAATTGGCCATTGTAAGGGGGATACATTTATGCATTTACTAAAGAAAAAACATACTTAAATGCTGGACCTTTGGCCTTGGGGGGGCTAATTTGTAAAACCTTATTGTGTAAAGAAAATAAGTGATAGATGATTGAAACTGGCAGGGGCAACAGCTGCCTTTTACAGCACATCAATACAATAGCTTCTGTTTTAATTAAAAACATGGCTGCATTAGAGTAAATTAAGACATTTACATTGACCTTTTACAGCAGGATGATCTGCTAATCAAAGATTCAGTAGAGAAATCAGCCAGAGATGTGATTCTCTGTGATTTTTCAGAGTTTACTGGAACCAGATAAAAACACCTTTAGAAACTGATTATGTTGTCGTAGCAGGAGACCGAGAAAAAAGAGAAGAAAAAGAAAAGATTGGACATATTGTCAGTTATGTCCTCCATCCTTGTCCTATAATTGATCAACGCGACCTTTTTCGCCTTGAGGCAGGAGTTATTGTTAATCCCGCCCTTCTGACTCAACACTTGTCACTCATCTTGATGAGCTTAAGACGACAGTTTGCCTGAGGCTGAAATGATCAGCATCCATGGCCGCACTGCAGCAGCAGCTAAAGCAGGAGGAGCAGATGGAGAAAATTACAACATCTGCACTACAATATTGAGTCCTGATTTTAATTGGGACTTGTCCGCTGCATAGTTAATTACAATCTTTTTTGATGCGGGTGTCTGCTTCTATGTGTATCCTGTATAATCTAACACAGTCGTCATTCTCTACGTCTTTTAGCGACATCAAAGTCACATTTAAGTCAGGACTCATGTTTCCATACAGCCTGATAATCAAGCCAACATATATTATTCATGTGAAAAAGTTGCATATTAAAGCTCGGATTATAAAATAATGAATACTACTTATAACTCTGTTTTCACACATTGGCTCTTTGTGATAATCTTCCACACAAACGTGTTTAGACATTTTTTCGCTCCGTGCATACAAGCAGCTCTTTTATACTGAAGATGAAATTATGTTTAAGGGCTTACAACGAACCGACTCACACATTTCTCTCGGCCTTTTCTATCTGGATACAACAGCACTGAACCTCCTGTTCGCTTTTTGGTTTCTGGCCACTTATACCTCTTTAAAGCAAATACCTCCTCAGTAGCCGTAGAAACCGACAAGGCTGCAAGCTGCTTTAAATGGCCGCCACAGCCCTCTCATTAAGGGATATGACAGTCGAGGCTTTTCGGCTCAATGGGCACATGTTCAGAAAAGATGACGCTGATTACATGTTTTTTACAATGGACATGATCACCGAGGTGTCTGTCTGAATGCTGCCAGGGATGGACTCCAACATTAGCACATTCGCTTCTATTCACTCTCCATCTGCAAACATTTTTTCTATTTTGTTCTTGTGCTTATTGCCCTCGCGCCTCTTTTCAGCTGGAGTCAATGCATCTTAATGGCATGGCTGTTATAGTTAATGAACATCACTGGCAAAATGTCCAAACACTACTGGAAAATCTCAGAACAATTAGCTGTCAAATAAATAAATATCAGAGTAAAAGCTGAATGTCCTGTTATACGTTTCAAACCTTCAAAAAGCAACATCTCATCAACAAACATAACACTTCAAAATGCATCTGCTGTTGTCAGAGCACGAACCAGTGAACATAAAACAGCAGGTTGTCAGAATTTCAGAAAGTTTAAATCAATTTCACAACCTTCAGCTTTCAAAAGTATGCGGATGTGCTTTGGTTATATTTAATAAGTGATTCAGGAGATCCCATTTAATGAAATCACACAGATTCATGTCCCCACTTGACCTCGAGACGCTGATGAGCCTCCGGTGACTGCAGGCACATTTTCCTCTCATTTCCATCCATAACAGCAGTCCATTTCTGGATTTTGTCAAATATGAGCAAAGTAAGTTTAAACTATTCTTCGATTTTGTTTTTGTCTGAGGCCTGCGGCTAGCGAAAAAATGTCAAAGAGAAAATTAAATCCTCTCCCAGGAAGTTCATTTCATATTTGATACAAGTAATATAGCCACTGACCAAACACATTTACCCTTTGAGAAAACATCACACATGATATAACACATGCAAAAACAGGCAATATCCCAAGGTGTATTGTCCCAGATATTTGCTGCAAATTAGACCCTTTTATGGGCGACGTCACAATGTATTAGCTGGAGGGGAAATTAAGCTAAACTAGAGGGAAACATGAATCGCCACCACAGGGTAGAAGGTGACAAAAGGTTGTCTTGTTTGGTGCCAGAGTGTAGGAGTAAAAACAGTAATGTCTTGAAACTGAAATTCAACCGTATACCAGCTGCCACTGACCGTCCACAACACATAACATATTGCTAACCTCAAAACATAGCTAACATAAAAAGTGTGGCTAATAGTTGTTTAACGTTTTTCTGTTTCTTCACATGGTAAATGGTAAATGGACTTGAGCTTGTGCAGCGCTTTTCTAGTCTTCTGACTGCTCAAAGCGCTTTTACACCGCATGTCACACCTACACATTCACACCCATTCACACACTGATGGCAGAGGCTGCTATGTAGGGAGACCATCAGAAGTAACTAATCCCATTTATATGCATTCATACGCTGCAGATGAAGCAGCAATTTGGGATTAAGTGTCTTGCCCAAGGACACATCGGACATGTGGCTGCAGGAGCTGGGGATCGAACCCCTCGACCGTCCGGTTGAGAGACGACGACTCTCGGTTTTGCTTTCTGAAAGCAGCTAAACAGTCAGGCTGGGAGGTGAAATAAGGTTGGATGTCACACTCAGGTTCTGATGAGTTGAAGCTTTGATGATTTTCTCTGAATGGATTAAAACTGCACGCTGACTTTTTATAAAGAGTGTATGTTTGCGTGTGTGTGCTCTCTACTTTCTGTGTATATTACTTAAACCGCTAAAACACTTAAATGATGGAAATAACTTGCTCAATGTTTTCACTATGGCATTCACATTTTTGGAGCCGAAACCAATATCGATGTTAGGAAGAGAAAACATCCGATACTGATATATCTTTGATCTATCTTCGATCTTTAGAGATAAAGAGATATAGATACACAAACATTTATTGTGTTGATCCCTCAAATGCAGTTATCAAACACTTGTGGAAAAAATATATAATGAAGACAAGATGGTCTCGTGCCACCGCTCGACACTCTGGAGAGTGATAATGCTTGTTGAAATCCATAGAGCGCCCTCTGCTGGTGACAGCCAGAAAGAGAACTGCTAGTGTAATACAATGATACTCAAATGAAATGCTATTTGACTGGTGAAAATCTGGTAATATCGGCACATCTCAGAGATAAAATCAGCCGCTAACGGATATTCACTTGATATGCTAATATCAACTGATATTATCGGCTGGCCGATTAATCAGTTGGGCTCAAGTTTTCACTGTTGTTGTGCTTAAAATGACGTGTTTACGATGATGTTCCAAGAGCCTATCATTCATCTTACAGAAGCCCAGAGGGACAAAACCTTACAGACCCTCAAAACAGGGAAAATCATTTTTATAATAGAATTTCAGAGTGGAATTTTGTGGTACGACCTTACTCACCACCGAGGTGCAAGAAGAGTGAAAGGCTTGAAGAGGTCAAGAGGTCACCAAAATGACAGATCATGATTAACAAAAAATTAGGTTTCACAAAAAGATATTTAAAAACTGTTTCGGTAAACATTTTGTAAAAGATTGCCAAAACACACTTCTGATTTTACAGTTTTCATAAACGATGACAATTCGCAACATCTCACGATGTTTAAAAAAAACATACAACATTTCAGCAAACACATGTATTTCACATGTCATGAATCACAATATTTCCAATTTTCACAAAACATTTTTTTTTTTAAATGTTTCATGGAACATTTGCAAAAGACAACACTCCCAAAACATGATAGCAATAGCAATTGTATTTATAAGCACATTTCATTACAGATAAGCAGGGGTGTGTCCAGATCAGGGGCCAGGGCAGTGGCCCCCCTTAAAATCCTATTGGCCTCTTGCCTTGCCAGAGGTGGTACTTATGTTGAAATCCACTATTCAGGCTGTCTTGCAACAGTCAGCTCATAATTTTCAGTGTTCAGATGTTTTTTTGCAATTTTTAAAATACTGTAAATTGTGACTTTGGACTTACATATTAGTTTGAGGCCTAGAAGAACAAGCTTAGATGATGTATATGTTGTCATTGTCTTGAATTTCCCTCGGGATCAATAAAGTATCTATCTATCTATCTATCTATCTATCTATCTATCTATCTATCTATCATTATCTTGTGTTACTTAAAAGTCGATATGATTAGTGCAGACAGAAGGGGTTAATAAATGCTCTTCATTCATGTGTGTGCACCAACTTCAGGCCACCCCTGCACAAGTCAGTGCCCCAGTTGGGCCACCCCAGTCCAAAAAGTCTGGACACGCCCCTGCAGATTAGCTCAATGTGCTTTACATCGAGGTTAAAAACACAGCATGCATAGACTTGAGCTTGTATAGAACTCTTCTAGTCTTCTAACATTACACCGCATGTCACACCTAGCCATTCACACCCATCCACACTGATGGCAGAGGTTGACCATCAGAGGTAACTAATACAATTCATACACATGCATACGCCGCCAATGAAGCAGTGGGAGCAATTTGGGCTTAAAGGGATACTTCACCCGTTGAAACATGAATCTGTAGTTAAATTGGGTCATATATTTAGTAGAAATGTGAAATAAATTTTGAAATTGGTGCCTTCTTGACCGAGAAAAGGCAAAAAGTGTCTTTTTGCCTTTTCTCGGCAAAGACAACAACTCCCAGAATGCACAGCACGGCAGGACACTCCCGCTGAAGGAGAGGTGCATTCATGTGGTATCAGAAAAATGAGATTCCGAGTTGTAAAATGCAAATGAAACACCTGCTCAAGTCGGTTTTGTGTTTTGTTAACATACTTTTTATTCATGCACGTATTGCACATCAACTTTTTGCTTAAATATAACTTGACAATAAGATTTCTCCGAGTTGGGAAGTCGGAAGAACGACTTCCCAACTCGGAAACTTGGATCACCCGAGCAGCACCTGAATGCAGCATTACTCGCGGACATTTAATAATAATAATACAGCCGTTTCACAAGTCTGCCCCGGCTCCTTCTTCCTCTCACAGCCGCGGACCTAGCATGCTAGGCTAGCTAGCCTGCCTGTCGGCACCAGCAGCCAGCTCGCCGCTATATTGCGGCTTGTATAAAGAACCACAAACATCCGATTCGAGCACAAGACCTTCAAAATCCCCTTCAGTCATATCAGTTTGAAGTTGAAACATACGTTTTTCGCCATTCTCGGTCCATATTAGCTTATCCGTAGAGACACCCAGCTTGAGTCCGGCTCAGGCTCACTGTACAGCCGCTGTCTGTCTGCAGAAGCCACCTGGCAGATATTGCAGCTCGTAGAAAGAGCTACGAACATCCGATTCGAGCACAAAACCTTTAAAATCCCCTTCATCCATATCAGTTTGAAGTTGAAACATACTTTTTTCGCCATTATCGGTCCTTATGATGAGCTTTATCCATAGAGACACCCAGCTTGAGCCGGCTCAGGCTCCCTGTCTCACAGCCGCTGTCTGTCTGCAGAAGGCACAGTCTGGCAGCGATATTGCGGGCGGCTCGTAGAAAGAGCCACGAACATCCAATTCGAGCACAACACCTTCAAAATCCCCTTCATCCATATCAGTTTGTAGTTGACTTTCCGCCATTGTCGGTTTTACTCCGCTTTCTCCACAGAGCCTGTTAGCACAGCTTCCAACTAAGCAATATGGCGGATGTTAAGTTTCGTTTTTGGGAGTGAGGTCCCGCCCACTGATCTTTGATAGGTCTGTAGCTTCAGTGGTTGAAAACATGAGGAACTAGCAATGTAGTTTCACCCCTGCTAACCACAACAGCCGCCAGTGACGCAATATGACGATTTTTGCATCACTGGAGGCTGTTTGTCAGAAAAGAAATTACAGATATTTCTCATCTTAGGGGGAAATGAGGGCTGGATGCAAGACCATTCAATAAAACCACAAGTTTACTACTGATACAAAGCTTAATGCAAATGGGTGAAGTATCCCTTTAAGTGTCTTGCCCAAGGACACATCGGACATGTTGCTGCATGAGCTGGGGATCGAACCCCCGACCCTCCGGTTAACAGACAACCAACTCTACCAACCGCGCCACAGGGGGTTACGTTCTCATTATTTAACCAAGAGCATAATCATTACTAGACCTTTAAGCAAGTCATTTCAATTGGATTAACATTGCCACCCTGATATTGAACAGCCTAATTCATCTTTCAGATGTGGACTCTCACTTTCATGAGCAAAGGAAGCATTTCATTTATGCATCCCATTCCCCTTTTCTGCCAAAGTCTGTATCCATGTACTCCTGTCAATTAAGCCGAGAGGGAAAGACACGGGCAACAGGTGCTGTTGAAGAAGAAAAGACAGCTCGAGCAACAGTAGTAGCTGTGCAGAGTAAAGCCGGGAAGGATAGAGTCAGCTTCATTGATTTCTGTTCTATTGTCAGTTAATTACAATTCCTGACCCCTGACACCCAGCTGTGACCCAATGAACTCTGGAGAATACAGATCTGTTTTTTTAACTCTTGTCTCGATTTACTTTATTTGAAATAATGATCGCCTCTTGGGTTAAAACAGACTGATCTCTGGTCAGGCACCTTATTGATTCTCTCTTCTGCTCTAAACTGTGATTTATTGTAATTAAATGTACATGAGTCATGTTTGTATATAGACCATGAAGCCTTTGTCATGTTAATGTCAAAGAAGTGGAGTCTTGTAACTGTCACATGGCTTAAGTGCCCTTAATGTTCTGCAGGGTGTTCAATTCTGTAAAACCATTGTTCAATGCAATGCTTTGTTGATGGTCTTAAAGTGGTTTGAGACTACACACATGCATGCTCTTATATATGGACACACACACCGCAGCCACGTCAAGGGTGTGTGTCCCTCAGAGAGGTAAAAAAAAACAAAAAAAACACACACACACAAAAGGGCCGTGGGTGATAAAAGCTCACGCGCACTTAATGCTGCTCCGTTGGTCGTTAAAGAAAAAAGGAGCGCACCTCTCCGGACCGGGAGCGCACGGCGGAGGGGCGGATCTAACGTGACACTTTTACTTGCTCTTTAAAACATCATTCATTTGCAAAGCAGCTCTCTTGGACTGTTAAGCTGAGCGGTTGCACATTTCTTTTATAGCCTAATTGAAGCCTCCACATGCGCGCGCTGTGCAATACAGGGCTTTCCCGTGCGCCCTCGCTTCACCAGATGGGCTGACCGAAAGTGCAGCACCGTTACCGGGTGGTCGGTGCAAACTTCGGGGGGTCGTCCAAACTTCAGCCCGGAATGATCGTTTGCAACGTGAGCCTGAGCTGTGCGCAATGTACCGGAGGAGGAGCTGGAAGCACGGCAGCGACGGCAGCAGCTACAGTAGTAGCGGCTGACGCGTACGAGCAGGTGCCCGGGTCTCTGCCTCCTCCGACCCTGAGCCCGAGGGGGCACCTCGTGGTGGCGGTGTGCCTCGGCTTCATCGGCACCGTCGGCTTCCTCACCAACTTCCTAGTGCTCGCGCTGTTCTGCCGGTACCGTGCTCTGCGCACGCCCATGAACCTCCTGCTGGTGAGCATCTCCGCGAGCGACTTAATGGTCAGCGTGCTGGGCACCCCGTTCAGCTTCGCGGCCAGCACCCAGGGGCGGTGGCTGATCGGACGCACTGGGTGCGTTTGGTATGGGTTCGTGAACGCATGTTTGGGTAAGCAGCTGTTCTCTTTTCTTTGGCACATGTTATTTAAAGTCTAATGACTTTAAGAACATGTTCCAGGTTATTTACTAAATAAATAAACGTTTGTGTGTTTGATCTTATGCTTTACTTCTGCTGCCAATCACACGGAGTCTGTACAATTCCGTCCATGAACGTATTTCTTTTGCTTTTAATGAGTTTGTGATGCTGAGAGAGTTCAAGTCCCGTCTCCAAATGTTCCCACTGCACGATCTGTAACGATTTGCACTGAAATCGCAGCATTTGATTCGTCCCTTCTGCAGTAACTCCTAAGAGTGTGAATATAATCTGCTGCCAGTTCCTTCAGTAAAGGACCACACAAAACTCCCTCTAAACATGCACATGATTATAATCCTGTTAAAACCGTTTCATTTTGCAATTAATTTTCATTTTAATCCCATTAAGTTTACAGGGAATGTGCTGTTCACTGCAGATAATGTCCATCAACAGACTTTCCTTCAGGGTTAAAAATGATATGAAACAGAAATGTTTCATACTGTAAGTAAAAATTCTCCCAGAGGAGACTTTCATGTACACAGAAAAAAATGATTATACATTAAAAAAAAAGCATTTCTGATCATATTCCATAAGAAATCCACCCTTGTTCATTTCTTATGTGGACCTAGAAGTTGTTCAAATGTGTACACAGTGTTGTTGACAGAGCTCCTCGGCAGCATCAAACCTGCGATGTTACAGTTAAGGTGGAATCAATCTAATCATCAACAGGGATCAATACATCTAACCCATCTTCTGAGGAACCAGGATCCTTATTTTCTTTCCATTGGAGCCACACAAAAAAAGACAGAAATAATGATTAAGGGTGATGCTGATGTGCTTGTCAGAATTTAGTGTCCTCTCTTTTCTATTTAAGAGACCCTGTGGTTGAGTGCGAATGTAGAGTATAATCAATTTGTTAATTAAGTGGAGCACAGTAGTCTATTCTCCTTCAGAGATCTCTTCACCGTTTATTTCTGTTAGCTTTACTGCTCTCTGGGGTGTTAATGTGGCTTTTAAATCTCTTTGTCTTCTCTTTAAGGTCAGGTCTCGGAGTATTGTTAGATGCAGGGACCTGTTGGTGATCTTAAATCAGTTGTTTTGTCCGGGCTAGAAGTACTCCAGGATGCACTAAAGTGTTCATGTTGTTGCTCCTAAATCAGCAGTTGTTTTCTCTGGAGTCTGGACTTTTAGAGCTCTGAGGTGCAGTAAGGTGTTCTTGCCTATAATTCAGTTGTTCCCTCTTTGGACTCGGGCAGTAAGGTGTTGTTGGTGTTGCTTTTAAATGTTTTCTCTATGAATTCTCATCTTGCAGAAATGGGTTGGTGATCTTACATCAGAGCATTTCCCTTTGAAGTTAGTGGTTCAAGGGAAGTATTTTTTTGCACTCCAATTTGTGTTGGTTTCTCTTTGGGGTCTGGACCTTGCAGGAAAAAGCAGGAAGGTGTTATACATGCTGGTTTAAAACTGTCTTTTTTCTCTGTGGAGTTTGGACCTGCAGGAAGGCATTGCTGCACTTAAATGATTATTTTTGTCTTTGAAGTCTAAGGTTAAAGTAAGGTGTTGTTGTTGCTCTTCAATCTGTTTTCTCTCTGGAATCCAGACTTGTCGAGCTCTGAGGTGCAGTAAAGTGTTCTTGTCTTAAACCAGTTATTTTCTCTTTGGACATGAGCAGTAAGGTGTTGTGGGCAATGACATTCAATCAGTTGTTTTACCTATGGAGTTTGGTCTAGGAAGAATGCTTTGGGGCACACTTATACTGGGAATTCCTTACTGTGCCTAAGCACATTTGACCCTCAAAGTCCAGTTTGTTTGACTAGTGTGAGTGCTCCATACTGTGCTCAAGAACGGTACACTTCCTTAGCCCTGGCACTGTTGGAAGTGGTGGGCATGGGCACGGTTTTAAACGTCTCTCTTGCATGACATGCACTTTAGTGATGATCTTGAAGCGCTCAAAAAAGTGTAGTCTATATGAATGCAAATATTCTATTTCCGCACGTATTGGCCAAAGCATGAAACATGAATGAAGTGTTGTCACTTTTAAATCACTTTCTTTCTCTCTGGAGTTTATGATTAGCAGTAAGATGCAAATTGTTTCTCTCTTTTCTTCTGAGTCTAGATTGACAGTAAAGAGTTGTTGCTCTAAAATCAGTTGATTTCTCTCTGGAGTCTGGACAGGAAGTAAGGTCCACTAAGCACTCAAATAAAAAGGTTTACTGAAAGTTGAAAAAATAAAAACTTTCCCAAACCATAAAGAACAAATGCATCCAGTGCCGCTGCACTTCACTTTTTTTCTCCATGGATTCTGGTCTTCCTGTGACATGCGATAAGATGTTGCTGCCCTCAAATCTGCTCTCTTTGGTCTTGGGCAGTCGTGGTGTTTCTTTTAAAACCCGGTTTTAATCGATGGAGTTTCAACTTGCAAAAATGCATCCCTGCTTTGAATTCTGTGCTTTTCTTTTTGGAGTCTGGGGTTCAAGTGAGGTGTTGTTGTTGCTCTAAAATCAAATGTTTTCTCTCTGGAGGGTGGACTGGCTGTAAAGAGTTGTTGCTCTTAAATCAATTTTCTTTATCTCTAGAGTCAGGCCCAGCAGTAACGTGCAGTAAAGTGTTGTCGCTCTCAAATAAGCTGTTCCTCTCTGGAGTCTGGGCTGGCAGTGAAGTGCAGTAAGGTGTTGTTGGTGTTGCTTTTAAATCTGTTGTTTCCTCAATGGAGTTCGGTCTTGCAGAGATGCATTGCTGCTCTTAAATCTAACTGTTCTCCTCTGAGTCTCTGGTTCAAGTTAGTTGATTTTTTTTGTAAATTAGTCGTTTTCCCTGGAGTGTGGACATGCAGTCAAGTGTTGTTGCTCTAAAATCAGATTTATTTTTGTCCTGATTTGGTTCAGTTCAGGCTTTAATGGCAAACACATTTATAAAAACTATATCGAGAAAAAGGCAAGTACATACTGATCAGACGTTGTTGCTCTTATACAAGTTGTTTTCTCTCATGAGTGATCTGATGCAGTAAAGTTTTGTTGCTCTAAAAAATATTTGTATTGCTGACGTTTGGACTTGCAGAAGGTTTGGTCCTTCAATCAGTGTATTACTATCTAGATTCTTGCCTCAGGAAAGTGTTGTTTCTCTAAAATCAAGTGTTTCCTCTCTAAAGTCTGGGAAGTCAGCAAGGCACAGTCAGATGTTGTTGCTCTTAAATCAGTGTTTTTCTCTATGGACTGGGATTGTAGAGAATGTTGCATTTAAAAACGTTTGTCTGTTTTTCTAGAGTGTATACTAAGTAAAGTGTTATTACTCTTAAATTTGCAGTTTTCTCTATGGAGTCTGGACTATCAGTAACCCAGAACTTCCACGAGATATGTGTGCATTGCAGCTGCGTGTCAGCTCCGCTCCGTTACGGCTCCGTGCTCCCTCATCCGTCAACACCCACAGGCTGCATTCTCAGAGTGCAGCACGGAGCAGCACTGCTGAACAGTTGGAGTCCTGAGACCAAGGAGTTTCTGCAGTGATTACAGATTCACGCACAACAGTGTGAGATATTACGATCTGTGTGGTATAAAATCGTATACACCCCTAAGAAATACAGCAACAAACACACATAAGGTCATTGTTCTTAACCGTCAAAACATGATTTATTTTGAAAATAAACCGGCAATCATGCATCTGGCAAAGGTAGAAGCCTGATGCAGAGCGCTCTGGACCAAAGCTGGGAAGGAGCTGGGACGAGCCCAGTGGAGCCAGTGGAAGCACACACATCGACTAAAGTGAAAACCTGAGCGGAGCTGAGACAGACTAAACACATATCTGGTGGAATTTGGCAGTAAGGTGCTGTTGTAGTCTTAGTAGTGAGGTATTGTTGCTCTTAAAACAGTTGTTTTCTCCATGGAGTCTGGACTTGCAGAATATGTTAGTTTCACATCAGTTTAATTCTTCCTGGATTAAGGACTCACAGTAAAGAGTTGTTCTCATTATGTTATTTTTATCAATGGAGCCAGGACTCACAGTCAAATGTAATTAATCTTAAAACGGTTGTTTATCTGTGGAGTCTTAGCTAGCAGAAAATGTTGCTTTAAAAACCTTTTGTTTCATTTCTAGAGTTCGGACTCACAGTTAGCACCTTTTGAGCTAAAATGTGTAGTTTTCTCAAGTCTGGACTTACAACTGTACTCAGCTGTGTCCTCTCCTCAGACCATTTTGACCCGCACCCTGTTTTCTATCTTTCTCTCATCAAATTGAAAGATTCGGACTAAACCATGCAGCCACAGAATACGCCAACAGCTTTCCAATTCATCCAGGAATGCCAGAAGCACATCTTCCAAAAAACTGACATTCACTCTGTAATGAGTCATGCAGGATTTCTATCTAATTAGCAGTTTATCCATGAAAACTTTTCACTTTTATGAGTGCTGAATGTTCAGAAGGGTCTGCAGAATAAACAGTAGTCACAATCAATAACATCAAAAGTGTATGAGAGAAGATTTTAGGCCTCACTGAAAAACTAAATGAGAAGCTTCACAGATTGAATTCTGAACTGGGCGTGCTCATTGGCTCTCTAAAAACAACCAGAGTGCAGAGATGGGAACCCAAGCATCAAAGATTTATGTGAGTGGTGAATGATTGATGACAGTTTGCTCAGGATTGATCAGATAGTGGAAGGACAGGAAGACATGAGGGACAGTTTGAAAGTTAACAGAAATAACCCAAAGGGTCAAGTTATTTCAGCCTGTCTCTGGCTGATTGAAAGCTTGAAAGATGGTGAAGAGTAATGGAAAAGTTTAATTACAACACATGAGCAGAGATTTATTAAGTTATTGATAAACAGCAGGAGTGTAACGGTACCTTTCGATACAATGAAAAACTATAATGTGATACTCTTTCTCAACCAGCAGAGGGCGATTTCCACTTTGGCTTCTCTTGTTTGACGTCATTTGAGTAGAAGGAGAAGCGGCGAAAAGACATTAGTGAAGATTGTGAGTTAAGAACACACCTTCTTTAAAAAGCAGGGGTGTAGAGACGATGTGAGCACATACTGGACAAGACACAAACAGTGTAAAAGTGACTGAACTACACAAATTGCACAGCTACAGTAACATGGTCTAACACGAAAAATGGCGCCACGTTGAGGAGCTCAGAAACCAGAAACATTTGAATAACATACACTTGTAAGAAGATTTGAAACCCCCTCAACCAAATGAGTGAAAGAGCCGCAGAAATTACAACATGCAGCGGTGTTAGAAGAATCTGGACTAATGATTAACACAGACGTGTTGTAATGACCCAACTTTACACAAATGTGAATGAAAATTTACATTAAGCAACATAAAGTCAGTTGTTGAGAAAATTCAGTCTTTTAAAACTTTTCAGTGCTTCGATGCATAGACACAGGCTGCACCACTGTTTGTTTGAAGATTTTCAGTATTTGATTTAAAATCCTTTATATTAAAGGTCACTCATTGTGCAAAACACACTTTACCACATAATATTATATGTGTCCCTAGTCTGACTACAACCCCCCCAATCATGAAGTCCATCCTCTCCGTCTTTTCCCTACTCAACTTTTCAGAAAATGTGTGCTCAAACAGGCCGTTTGGAGATTTTCCCTTTGTGACATCACAAAGGGCAGTAACCCCTCCCCCAGGTGGGTAACACTCCCACAGCAAGTTTTCACTGCCCTCTGAGTCTGCCTTCTCAGCGTAACCAATTGGGCATGATGCAAGAAAGCCCGAGTCCCTGAAACACTTCCAGAGAGGGGCGTGGTCAGACACAGCTCATTTGCATTTAAAGCTACAGACACAGAAACAGCCTGTTCTGAGCAGGGCTGAAATAGAGGGGTTTATAGACATGATCAAATACAGGATCAGAGTGGATTTAGAACAAGAAACTTCACAGACATGTTTTGGGGAGCTCTGAGACTTTTTTAAAGTTGTTGAAAAGGAGGATAATATATGACCTTTAAGTACACATTTAAAAAAGTTATTTTTGCAAGACATCATCAGCATCAATTATCATAAAGAAAAAATAGGCAGCTTTATTAGTGACTAACCAAGCTAAAAAAAACATTAAATCACATTTTTTGTGGGATTTATTGCTTGATATTAGTTCATTGGTGAAATTAGAAAAGTCATTTCAAGATGTTTAATTATTCTTTAAATGTGATTTTTTTTTATGACAATTACTCTTGGAATAGAAATGAAAGACATTAGATAAGTGGAAAATAAAAATAATACTTAGTGTCAACCCAATTATTATTTAACAGCCTGAGTGAGTATGAAAAGGAATCTTCTTTATTGCATGAGTTCAATATGATCCTAGTGCATTTAGAAGTCTGAACTCTGCAGACTGAAATGGAACAAAAGACGCTGCCTGAGGAGGAGTTGGAGCCTGAATTGCATCGCCTCTTTAGAGTTCATATTTCGCTATGGTATCTTTGTGCTAAGAGCATTAAATAAGTGCAACAGCTGAGCAGAAGTTTTGTGTGCAAGCAGCGTCCCAGTGTTACTGTGTGTTTCTGAAGTTGTGTTTAAGTGCGACAACCTAGAAAGGCAGTAAAGTGCACAAATAACATTTCTCTTGTTCGGTGGTGTTTGATTACGACTTTTATTCAAGACAAACAGTTCGGGATTAGAAGTTAATTAACAGAGCTGAAGTGCACTACATCAATCATTACTTGTGTGGAAACTCAAAGACCTACTCGAGGTCTCGGCAGAGATCACAAAGTAACATGAAAGTGTTTTAAACCTTTTTTTTTTTTTCATCAAAGCGTAAAGGGAAACCAAAGGCACCAAAGTACCTGCAATAAGGTATTATTTCACACTTTTCAGGAGCATTTCATAACCATTACTTCTAACAAGAAAATGTATTCAATCTTGCAAGACACCCACTTCAGATGTCATCAGAATATTAAAGCGCTTTCAACAGTTGTTATCATTACCACATATATAATGCTTCCCCCTCTAGCAGACCACAAGGTGCATTACGGTCTATTGGAGTGAATAGCTCCTGTATACCACAAGACGGTGGAGAGAAGTCAGAGTCCTCAACAGAGTCAGTGAAACTACTGTCAGCTAGATCTGATGAACGGTATGACAAAGAAGTGAAATCACATTCTCCACCTGATATAACTCAACTTTGACTGTGGGAGTCAAACTGTTTTTTTATTTCAAACATAAATAAAAAGCAAGTTAAATATTTTAACTGGCTGAGCAGCATCACGTGCGATGATTTCAGACAAATGTACTGTATTGGTCTGTGACCTTCCTGGCTCGAATATTATACCTCTGAAAGTGCTACCTTAAAGGCAAGAAAAGCTGTGCCATTTAAAACAGATCGTAAAAGCAGCAAAGGTTGCACTGTTTAAATAGAAGCGCTTGTAAAATAAGCCTGGGCTGGGATAGGACCGCACCTGGGTCCGGATTAGGACCGCGGTTTGCCATTTGGTGATGGCCGTGTGTTGTATATTTACACACAAGTCTTATCCTTAATATAATCAAAACAACAACTTTTTTCCGGTTTCAACTAATAGAGTAATGACCTATTCAAACTAAAACAGTTTCATGAACCAGGCTGTAAACATGTTAATTTATGCCGGGGCCTCACAGGGATGCCTGAGGAAAGCCAGCCTCAAGTGGATGCTTGAGGAACTGCAGTTTTTTTGGCATTTCCACACTTTACAACAACGGAGGTTGCCGCTTGGCGTTATATGACAACCCCATCCAACTTGGAGAATAGAGTCTGTTACATAACGCCGTCTATGCTCTTTATAATTGCAATTGAACTGGCTGAGAGTAAATGATGAGCTGGATAAGGAACCTAAACAAAACAGAACACAATTAAATGAAGTCGTTCATTAAATTCATTGAAGCATTTTTCTAAAATTGGTAACCGTCTATTACACGCTTCCTCTGTTCTTCAGGAGTATGTCTCCAACAAATCTGATGCTGCTGATTGAAACTTATTACAGAAAGATCAAAACTGCTTTCTTCAGCACAATCAGGGTAAAAAAAATCCCACTTTCTAACCGAAATCAGAAACAGACACATTTTGTTGTTTGTTTTTATGAGAAAATATTTTTAAAATTTAGGGGGAAAAATACATTAAACCAGAATTTATCCCCAGATGCCCTCTGTATAAAAATATCCATCCGTACATATATATACAAATACCCTACCCAAGTTTAATAACAGAAATGCATCAAAGTAATTAAATCCATCATTAATATCTGTTATAATCTGTTTTGAAGAGCCCAGTGAAACAGAATGGATCTGACTCAGGTCATCAGCACTGGAGCGAAAAAACAACAACATTTGAAACCTTTTGTTTCTCCGTCTGCCTACGAGATGGAATCCACTTCATTTGTTAATTCAATAATGAGACATTGTTCGCTCGGCTGCAATTATCCAGACAACATGGGAGCCACAGCAGCGTGCAGCCAGGGCCTGTTAGGACGAGCGACGTCAGGTCACTACGGCTGGAACAACAGTCATTTCTTCCCTCTCTCGTTCATTTCTGCTTTTTGATTCTATTATGATTCCAGTCTAAGTCAAGCAGACCCTATGAGCAGACCCCATGTCTGTTGCATTTTTTGGACATGATACTTGGGTGTTACAGGTTTGACATTGTACAGACAGAAAAGCAGGAGCAACAACACGGCAGGTTGTAAAAGTTACAAACCGAGCCTCAAAACAAATCAACTCTAAATATATTTGAAACTTCAGGGCGCTGGTTTAGTTCATGTTAGATCCGGTGCCCCATGTACAGAGGCAACAGTCCTTGCCCTGAATCTGACAATGTTCAGTGCATGTCTTCCCATGGAAACGACGGATGTTACGGCAAAGGAAGCGGGAACTCCTACTGAAAGCTGTCGTACAGTTGCTGTAAGTGCTGCTGTGAAAACAACATCATGAAAATTATACTTGGAAACATTGTCGGTAAACATATTCTCTTCCTCGGTTTCGCCCGGTCGACCTAACTACGGTCAACTCTTTTTTTTTTCATTTGAGGTGGTGGTGAAGTAGCAGAGAGGATCACTCTCATGATTTCCCGCCAGCCTTGACATCTTCTTTGGTCATTGTTTTGTGTTAGAGCTCCCTGGCTGTGGAGTTTACATACTGTGCGCTGAAAAAAAACTTTAGATCTTAAGTCAATTTTCATCCTTCAAACTAATAAAGTTCAGTCAGACATCCAACGCTTATGACAAACTTTGATAAACACGAAAGGTAAAACATGAGACTCCTGTTGGCTGACAAAAACACAAACAGTGAAGTCTTTGTTTTGAACTGGAAAATCCTATTTGACTGAAAATATACTGAGTCAGGTTTAGCCCTTATTAGTCGCAGATGTGTGAAATTGTATCCCCTTTCATCCCATCACACTGTTGTTGCAGCGATATTTTCTGTTGTCTGAAGTTCTTGCAATGCAGACTCATGAAAACGTCAATTTAATTCCTGAAAGATAGTTTTTCTCCGGGACAATTTAAACTGGGGGAAATCCCTTTCTCAGATTATTTACATCGAGTTAAATGTATTGGATTTCTACAAATAACATAAACATGGTGACTTGCTTAGTTGTTGGTGCATGTTGAACACAACCCTTGTGTACTGGAAGCTTTGCTGAGTCTGCAGCATCTTGGCAATATTTGGAAACATGGTTTATTTGGCCATCAGTTGGATATGAAACAGGAGAGAAGAAGAAGAAGAGGGGGCAACAAAGAGGAAGAGATAGATGGATGAATGGAGAAGAGAAAGAGGGTGATATAAATGAAAAAAGACAGACAAAGAGAGGGAGAGGATAAGGGTCGGACGAGATGAGATGGAGAAAGAAAGAGTGCAAAAGAGAGCGACAATAATAGATGATTAGCTCCTCTGCTGACTCAGGCTCAGGAAGTTGGGTCATTCATTTTACCATAAACGTATTCGGCTCCAGTACCAAGTTAGGTGAGGAGGAATCCCGCCTCAGGTGAAAAACCCATTAAAATGCATGCTTAAGAATCAAAGTGGGTCATGTTTGAATCAAAGCCAGCGTTGGGGACCGTTCCCCCTGAATCCCCACCAGGCTCAGAGTACGGACTGTGCAATCATTACAGGAAATGAGAGGGAAAATGGTCACTGTTCAGACGGGTAGTCGTGTTGCTGAGGTAGCAGACCGTTCATATTAAAGAAACCCACTGAACCAGGCAGGAGGGGACACGGCTGTCATTATTCTTAGACTCACATACACTGTTCTCCTTTGTTATACATTTTCCAAATATTTGATCATTTTTTAGTTTGCTGCTTTGGCAAAACTGTCTCTGAAACTTTACCCATTAAGCCTTTCATTTGAATTTGCTGAGTGTGCTGGAAGTGTTAACAGGCAAATTACTGACAACACATCTGTGTACACAATTTATAAAGTGATCATATTCGTCAGTGTTGAGTTTAAGGCCCCCGAGTATTTTAGTGATGAATTAATTCAGCTTTTCTTTTTTTTTATTCATGAATACTTAATGTGATGAAGAAAGGCTCCAGTTTCCTTGTAGTTAAATAATGACTGTTTGATTTTTTTTTTAAACTATCTTGTTCCTGTTTATGTGTAAACAGGCACTTAAATTGACTTCATGAACAATCTAGAAACATAAAATGTACATTTTTAAATGTTAACAGAAAACTATCAGATTGTTTAAAAAAAATAAAAATAGAGGCATTTTTCACGAGGAAATACAAATATGGCCCTCATCACGCTTGATGACCTGTTCCCTTGTTTGTTTTTGTTTTAAAGATACTTTTTGCCTTTATTAGATAGGTCAGCTGAAGAGAGACAGGAAGCGTTTGGAGAAGAGAGAGGGGGATGACATACAGCAAAGGGCTGATATCGGATTCGAACCCGAGGCGACGAGGTCTATAGCCTCTGCACACGCGACATATGTATCTGCAACCTTTTTCCCCATTTTTCAAACTTCTTCTTTGCCTTTACCAGCTCTTACAACTTGACCAGCTAAACTAGCTTATACAATGGTGCTAATGTTGTGTAATATAAGTTAAAGTTGACCTAATATGCTGATTCTCATTTTAAAACTCACTTTTAGTGATACAATGCTGGATGCCCATAACGTGGGTAAAGTTTCAGCTCATGAGGTAAACGTATGTTGGCATAATCCCTTCGATACCGTGTTTCATTCACAGAATGCATACGAAGTTTCTTTCTGACCTGAAAGGGTAGACCTGCAACGTCCCCCTGCTTTATCAAGCAAGAGTGCTCCAGTCATTAATCAAGAGAGCTCTTACTGCCTCTTTATCTACTACCTGCAAACACACACACACAAACACACACACACACACACACACAAACACACACACACACACAAACAAACACACACACACACACACACACACACACACACACACACATGCATTTACGCTGATATTCACAGAAATAATTTCCATAATTCTCAAGACTGTTACAATCTTACTCTCTCCTGTTCTCTCGACACATGCACCAACGACCCCAACAACCTGTCCGCACCAAACACACCAAGGTGTCAGCCAATCAGACGCTTTTATTTGGCACTGAGTTGCAGTAATTGTCAGTAATCAAAGGCTATGAACCTAAAAGACTCAGAGTAATGGAGGTGAAGTGGCCCTGGACCAGCACTTTAGCTCTCTGTTTGTACTGATTAGCTCTAATATAAGATTAAGCCATTTCAGGAACAATTTATGCAACAGGACACATTAATCGATTAAACGATTAACCTGTAGATAAGACTGCTGCCTCCTTCCCCGCTCTCAGGTTAATCGTTGTTATTTGGCTTGTTTATTTCAGTCTGAGGACAGTTAACGGATGAAATAGTAATAATGATTAGCTCGTCGAAAATTACAAGAAAAACAGGCTTTTAGTTCAATCCACATTTGATTAGAAATAAACATTGGAGCTACAACAAGAATCTTGTAACTACATTGATAATCCTTTAATAGTTTTAGTCATTTTCCAAGAGGACAGGGATTCTCATTGCATTATGGACCATCAAACATAATGGTCATTTTCAGCTCTAAGATTTGTAATTAGGATTTTAACACTAGGACCGCCAACATTGTAGACCCCCCTCCAAGCGCCGCAGCCGTCTATCAGACGGCATATGTAATTTCATAGTTTGTACTCAGAAGCACACAAATAATGCATTTTTTTGATGAAGTTATGAGAAATTATTATAAATACAACTTACTTTTATGTACAAACCAGGCAGGATTTGAAACCTTTTAAATGTCTCATGTCAATTTACAATATTTTTCGGCTTTTTTAGAGCGCCGTTTACTGCTGCTCCACGTCTCCCGTTGCTAAAACACATTCTTCAAAAATGGAAAATGCATAACTTTTAGTCTATTATATTATTTGCTATATTAGGCTATGCATTTTAATATAAACACTGCAAAAAGAGAGATAAACACTGAGATAAACGCCCCCCCCCCCCCACCACACACACACACACGCACGCACGCACTCACGCACGCACACACACACACACACACACACACACACACGCGAATGATTGAATGAACAGGTTGTCGCCACAAGGCTCTGGCAAACAACAAAAACAACAACAAAAACAAGGCTATATATTGGCATGACAAACTATATACAAAAATAAGTGCAGAACTCCATAACAGGCGAACAAACAAACAAACAAAGGCACGATCAGCACCTTGGACAGCGCCGCGGCACCTAAGGCACACACCTAGGGCAAAAGTCTGCCCTCTCACTGTAAATAATTGGGCATACTGCAAGAAGGCCCAAGCCACAAAAGCCCTTCCAGACGGGCGTGGTCGATCACAGCTCATTTACATTTAAAGCTACAGACACAGAAACAGCCTGTTCTGAGCAGGGCTGAAATAGAGGAGTTTACAGGCACGATAAAGTGGATCTATACCAAGTAACTTCACAGACATGGTTTGGGGAGCTCTGAGGCTTATTTAAACTTGTTCAAAAGGAGGATAATACGTGTCCTTCAAGTTTAAACACAAATGTATTATTGTAATGTTATGACTCCATAACGAGAGTAATAAGATGATTATCTGTAGTGGAATATAAGAAGTTCCTGTTTTTATTATGACTCCTTCTGTCTGTTTTCCTAGCCAATGTTATTTTTTGAACACCTCTGTTGTCTTTCAACAAAACCCTCATAAGGAGCATGAGCCTCAATCTCGATCAAAAGGCAGCTTTGTAATTATCTTGGAGAGAATTTGAACAGATGCTCCAATTTAGAGAAATCTGCTTCATGTTTATTTGCTCTTCCTCCTTTTATACCAACAAAATGTACTTTGAGATTTACTTAATATGGTGGCCGATGTTTTCAGCTTTCATTTGTGCCAAAATATGCTATAGTGTTTTGTTACACACCTGCTGATTTTTTGTCCTTCCTCAGGCATCGTCTCCCTGATCTCCCTCGCCGTTCTGTCCTATGAGCGTTACTGCACCATGATGGCAACCACAGTAGCCGACGGACGAAACTTTCGCCCAGCGCTGGCAGGGATCTCCTTCTCCTGGCTCTACTCCGTGGCCTGGACTGTACCTCCTCTTCTGGGCTGGAGCAGTTACGGCCCAGAGGGTCCTGGAACCACCTGCTCGGTGGACTGGAGGACCCAGACGGCAAACAATGTCTCCTACATCGTCTGCCTGTTCACATTTTGCCTGGTCCTGCCGTTCTGCGTCATCGTGTACTCCTACGGCAAGCTACTGCACGCCATCAGACAGGTGGGATTCTGAAAAAGAACACAATTGTTCAAATTTAAGAAAATGTGCTTCTGTTATGAGTTGTAGATCTCAGAGAAGATGTCTATGGGTCACAAGAAGCAAGATAGATTTAAAATTAGCTGCTCCTTATAATATTTAACAAAAGAGTCCACGCCAGGTTGTCAGAAATCATTCCCGAAGCTGCACAGCTGTTGTTGTTTGGGCGTCGGTCAGACCTATATATGTAGTGGTTTGTTTTCTTGCTAAGAAATAATGCATGTTTTGGTTTAGGTTTGATCTCTCTCTCTAATCCCTCCTTCATCTGATTTATAAAAAGACTGGTTCAAACTTCAGATCAGGTTTGAAATAAGTTAACAGGAAAAATATTAAAAAGGCAGCAAGAAGGTAAGAAATCTAAACTGAACTGTGACATTTTTACCTGTAATTGGAATTGATTGCAGTCCAAATGGAGATCAATTTTCACGATGGTCTTTGGCCAATCATTCGCTCATCGATAGCTCACGCCTGATCATTAATACTTCTGCATTGCATCGTTACTTTAGCCTAAAAGGAACCACACAGGATTCAAACAACACCCCCGGGATGCTGACCACATTAATGCAGCTTTGATTGGTCACCATCAATAGCTCCCAATGCTGCAGGCACTTTATATAAGTCACGATGAAGAAGGGCTGAGCAATTATTCAAGTTTCAATTTCTATTAGGATTAGGAAGTTAATCAAGATTAAAGGTATAATATGCAGAATTTTTACATTTTTCGCTGACTTCTTAAATTAACTCAAACATTTCCAACAGTTACGAAATCCAGAGAAATCTTCATTGCTTTGTTTGTGGTTTATTGGCTTACACAAGTCGAATTAACGAAGGCGTGTAAAGGAATATTCACATTTAAATGAAGATGATGATTAAATGAAGTGTCCCTTTATCAAAGAAACAATGAACTCTGAAATCACTGTGAAAAAGTGTGCTAAATTGTGTCCATGCTTTGACTACATTTGTTGTTAATATAACAAAGAGTACAGTCTAGACCTGCTCTTCCTGTAAAGTGTCTTCAGATAACATTTGTCATGAATTGGCACAATACAAATAAAGCTTTGTGTTAGTTCATGCAGGACACTGAAGTCAGCTGTAATCAGCCGACAGCCAGCCGACTGAACCGCTGACCAATCACAGCTCATTCTCACATCGAGGCGGTCCATTTAAACCCAACTTCCTTCTCACCGATCTCTGCTACACCAATCCTCCATACACTCTGCTGCTGCTGCTGGCAAAGCTCCAGCTGCCTCCTTTCTGCCTCTAGCCTTTGGTTCACCTTTGTGAGGGGTTAAGCACTGCGCCATGGGGAAAGCTGTAGCATGCTACTAACCCATAGAAGCAACCTTCGAGCCTTCAACATCAAGCAAAACAGTATTTCCATTTTTGCAATAAAAAGGTTAAATTTATGACCAGAGTGTTCCTGACTGAGATGAGAGTGATTGATTGAAATGTAATGCCAAATATATAGGCAAGAAATACAATGTGACTGTACCTTTACTCTGCAGATTATCTTCATTTCAAAACCATATCCCTCCACATTTCCCCACCACACCGACCTCTTTCTTCATAATCAACATTCAGTTGAATTTAATTATCATTCTTTAAAATTCAAGATCATGAACCGTTGTGTTTTCACTTGAACTCATTGAGAGCGGTGCTTTCCTCTTATTCTAACTCGATAACTTTAATCCAAAAATAAAAAAATAGGCTTAGCTATTCTTGGCAGGATGCTACTGGTTCAATGCCATTAACCAGGATTAGAGTGATAGTTTTGGGTTACAGTGAAACAAATTTGAGAAAAACAAGTATGAGTAGGTCGGAGGAAAGTTGAGGAGGAAACCCCCTGGTGTGAGTGAGAGAATATCAAAGAGTTAAATGAAAAAGTACTGAAAGTAATGGGAGAGGACTGAGAGTGAGGAGCAGAAGTTTTATCTACAGTCCGACCATGTTAATGACATGATTCGAGACGACTGTCTTCATCACACTCTCTGCTGAGACGCTTGATTAAACCTGAAGGCTACAGACCTCACCCACTCTATCATAATCACAAGGGACCTCAAGGTTTTCTTTAGCTGTGTGTGTGTGTGTGTGTGTGTCTGCACAAGTGTGTGTGTGTGTGTTTGATGAACAATCCCATTAAGAGTGGGCTTCATATTGTTTCTGGTAATGTGGGTGTTTTAATAGTTTACAATTACACACTAATTATGCAGTGTGGGTTTTAAAAGTCAATTATAGTATTTTAAAACTCAATATCTTTACCTGTTAATATGCAAAAACAAATGTGCATTTTTTTTGCAAGATAAATGGCAAACAAGTTATTTGAATTTAGGAAGAGGCTGTAAATGAGTGTTTGTGTATGTAGAGCGTAGGTGCCAGGTGTCAGCGTTGACCTTATTTTACCTTTATCCACAGGCTGAATCATTTCTATGGCAGCGACACGCTAACAGAGTGTCCTTAAGAATTAGTCTTCCCTAAACGTTTGGTTGTGCGTCACATATCCTCTCCTAACTTCTTGTGGGATGGTTAAATGTGTTTGTTCGCGGCCATGAGCCCCAGTTTCTGTCAGCTCTGGGTGTTGCTGTTTGCACAAGAATTTAATTTGCCACATCATTTGCTGGTTCATGTACCATGCCTCTGTGGGTTTCACCAGTGCCTACTAGCACACAGAACTTTTCTCTTGTTGCTCTATGGTGGAGGGTCTTATTAAGGGGCAATTTTTATGACATTATAAAAAGAGAATGGAATAGAAGGCTTAAGCTTTCTTCATTGTTGGATTGTAGACAGAATCCATTTGGAAATGTTCAGCACTACCAGCTAAACATCTATCTACCTAAAAATAAAATATTTAAAACGTAAATTTGACCCTGCTCCATCCACAGGTTCACAGCAAGTTTACTTTTTTTCTTGCACTATTTTGAGGTATGATGATGTTTGACAGATGGAGGAGACTCCAAAACATGAGTCATGACCAAATCACCTCGAGGGAAACATCTGTTTCGAGAGCTAAAGACAGAACTGTAAAACTCATAATTCACGTGACCCAACAAGGATTATGAAGTAAAAAACACTTAATCTGTATCGGTTCAATTGGTGGTGCAGATTTAGTCTTTGCTCATGAACTAAGTGAGCAGTGTAGGAGAATGTTTAAGTTCTGTCAGAGCCTTTGTGCTCAAAATTATTCCCCCATCAGTGCTCATGCCAGACACCTGAAATTAATTTGGCCGATGTTCACTCACTGGAGATTAGAAATTCTTCTACACCACTGTCTGAATTTAACCTTTAGACTAAAGAGATGAGTACATTTCCTCACTCGATGTCATTTTGAGAGCGGCTCAAGATTTCGCATCTGCTCAGAGTCATCATCAAACACTTTATCACTGAGGGAAGAGGAACAGAAAGAGAAAGAGTCTCTACAGACTGAGTCATTGAGCTGCTGAGGCCCTTTGAATTAATTAAAAAGAGGGACCAAAGAAAACAGAGCCAGATGTAGTGAGAAGTCTCAAAGCCTCATGTGTCCTGTCAGTGTCAGATTAGGACAGGCATCAGGTATATAGATGGATCCTCGTAGGCGTAAAGAAGAGGAGATAGAGATAAACAGAGAGAAGAGACAGTGGTGAGAAAAAAGGCCCATGGAAGAGTTTGGACTACATGTTTTATTATCAGTATGGCAGTTTTTTCTGATTTTTTTTTTCTGAAAAGTTGTAGGTAGTCTAATAACTCAAATCCTTGTCGATAGGTAACAAACCAGTATTAAAAAGTTTTTGGGGTTTGAGGTTTGTAACAATCTGACTTTTTTTCTAGACATTTTTGTTGTTACTGATCAAAAAAAACCTGATTCTCGATTTTTGTTAAAACACCATTATTTAAGAACTTCATTAGATAGTGAGAAACTAGAGACCCTTTAATAACTGGTTGTTATTAAAAACAATTAGAACTGTTCAAAGTTTGTTGATGCCATAACTCTCGGCAGCAAGACAAATCTCTGAGAGCCTTGTTAGAGCCCGATATGTAACAACTCCCCGAAATGTAACAATGACCCGAAATGTTATAAAAAAAAATGTAATAAAACCCGAAATGTAATAACTGGTCGATAATGTAACAAAATGCTGAGGTCAGTTATTACATTATGTAGCAGGCAAAATATGTTTTCTCCTAATACTGTAACAATTGGGCAAAAAGTCATTACGTTTTGGGCTCAGCCCTAATTCGAGAGTGGTGTTTGTGTGATCACGTGTTTTCACTCATGGAGTACCTCAGGGATCAATCTTTAGTCCTTTAGTAATTCCAATAATACTGTCTTAGGTAAAGATCAACCCTGCAGTTCCCAACCCACGTCCCTACAGTCTGAGCTACTGTTGCTATGAATTGTGTATAATGTTATGTGTATACAACTCAGAAATGAAAGTTAAAGTGTACTAGGCACATAACTTGCTAAAATAGTGACCTGCTTAGCAAGCTGGTTTGGTAACATTTCTGTCATGTCTTCTGACCACATCAAAGGAACTACTGAGCGAATCCAACCGATTAATTCAGGCGGCAGCTTTGGTGACACATACTGATGACATTGAGGGATGGAGGAGAAAGTTGTTAGTGATTTATCCGATTGATAAAAACTCATTTTTTGCAGAGTTGTCAACTTGCCTGAAGGCTGACAGATAACTGTTTTTGTCTCACACATTAGTTTTGCATTTAGTGTTTCGGCTTGCCTGGAGCTGAATGAAGCGCTGTCCAAAAAAACCCCCAGAAAAAATCTGATTACAATCTCAAATTCTAAGCTAGTGGCAATGCACTGCAGGTTATTACACTATCATCGAAACAACCAGACTGCTCAGTTATTCAGTTCATTACAACAAACATGTTTCCAGAATACGAAACAAGAATTGCGCAGATAACCATTTCAGTTAATAAGCCGATATCAATCCTAATTATTTTCACGGCTTTGTTGTGATGTGACAATTTCATAATCTAATGTTGTGCAAAGATCTTTGCCAAAATTGTTAATTAACCGCAACAAAATACATCTTTCCATGGAGAAAGAGAAGGCAAAATGCCCAGAGTGATAGAGATTGGCATCAGGCGTGGGACGTGCTTAATTTGCTCGGCTGTCTGAGTGTGTGTGAGTGTTTGGGTGTGAATGCGTGTACCGTTGTCTCTCAGCAGCATAGGTGTAAGGTTACTGGAGGGGGGAGATAATCCGCTGCTTACACAGCATCATGCATTTTCTCACATTCACAGGACACACACATAAAGTCATTCCCTGAGTTTTGCAGAGCGTGATTTAATCTCCTGTGTGTGTGTGTGTGAGTGTGAGTGTGTGTACCGATGTTGAAACCTGAAACATTCTGCAAGAGAAAAAATGAAGGGGGAAGTGAGATCTCTCAGGCTTTATTTGTTCTTCCACTGTGAGTTTAATTTGTTTTTATTTGACACTAAAATCATTTTTTTGTGATTTAAAAAAAAAACTTCAACAGCACTTTTTCTGGAATATTTTTAGCCTGATATTATACAGTTGTGCATCCATCTGCGTATTCCTCTGCCTGGATGATATCATTAGTTTCCTTTTCATATCAGTTATTAGTCTAATGGCTTGCTTTTGTAATAGTGATTACATCTGCGTCAGTGCTCGTAGCACAGCTGCAGCATGTTTTCTCTGCTCTATAATAGGTTTTTGATAGTGTCTTAAAAAAGGGAATAAATGAGCCACAGTATTAACCATTTGTTTCCCATGTTAAATGGATAAAGCTCCATGCACAACACAATGAATGCAGAGCAATATTCATCTTGAAACATATCTTAATGTAAGCTTTTCTGCAGTTCGGGGGAGGGTTCAGATACAAGCTTTGAGCGGTAACGTCAGGACACATTTCTTTTAAAGTTTGGAGCAGATATTAACTTCCTCTGCAGTTGACACCTTACCTCATCATGGGACCCCCACTGCTATCAGTGTCTGTCCCTCTGGGTTACACCAAGATTGGAATAAGCTGACTCCAGCAACAACAGTCACTTCTACCTGCATGGTTATTTCTCAGGTGGATAGAGCGGGCTCAGTGGTGTGTCTTTGTGAAAAGAGAAAGAAGATGCGTCATCTCTCTAATCTGCGCCCTGGTCAAATTTAAATGTGTTTAGGGAGGAAGTTAATGAAGGACAACAAAAGGAACATCTTTACTCACTTGTACAGAAACAGTTCTGACAGAATAAATATCTAAAATCTCTATCATGTCTCAGGGGCCATCTGGGCTCTGGGGTACCTCATTTTGGTATTCCTACTTGGTCAGCTCAAAACTTAAGATTCAGCAAGGACTTTTATTTTCTTTCGTTGCACAGGAATGTACAAAGTTTGTCTTCTTTGTCCTTGCAGTCAGAAAGATAAACAACCAGGAATTTCTAATTTGTTTTGTTTGTTGGCTGAATTTCTAATCTGCCCGTGGTAGAACCAAGCATCACATACCTGCAAAAATATATCGATTTGTCTTCTTTAATCTCAAGATTCAATTGATTAAAAGAAATAGTATATAAAAAATGGATGTGAAATGATAAGCAGATGGATACATCGCTCATAGCTGGGAGGTAAATATAGAGATTTAGGATGGAGATATACTTGCTTTTAACTATGCATACCCTTGCACATAATGGCTGCCCTGCATCCACTGCATCGCTTTGGAGCTTCGGATGTAAATGGTAAATGGACTTGAGCTTATATAGTGCTTTCCTAGACTTCTGACTACTCAAAGCGCTTTTACACCGCATGTCACACCTACACATTAACACACTTATGGCAGAGTTTGCTATGTAGTGAAACCATTGGAAGTAACTAATTCATTCGCATTCATACGCCGCAGACGAAGCAGCGGGAGCAATTCGGGGTTAAGTGTCTTGGCAAAGGACACATCGGACATGTGGCTGCAGGAGTTGGGGATCAAACCCTCCACCTTCCGGTTGAGAGATGACGACGCTACCAACTGAGCCACAACCGCCCCCCTTTTGCACGTCTGCAAAAATGTAAAGCTCATTTAAGGTTCCTGTACGAATACAATAGAAAGCTACGTTGTAATTGATGTAACCTTCACTACTCACATACTCCCAAGCGTCCTCTATTTTGGGATGGACGTTAAAAAATGCATCGACAAGAGTTTGTTGTCTTGTAAAGACCTCCACTTCTTCTTCACTGTCCAACTGACATTTAGTTCACGTCTGATCTTGGCCAGGCTGTTCTGATGTAGTTCTCTATCCCTATGCACTGGTGAGGTAGAACCATCATGAATTCATTATAGTTCCCAACCAACTTTCTTCTTCGCCATTTTCCAAAGTGTTCTTCGTTGTGTTTTGCTGGTCTGACTTTCAACGTTTGGTCCATAGTCTAAGCTTCTGGAAAACATGAAGAGCTAGTGATGAAGTGAACACAGAATACAGGCAGAAGGCTCTTCTTGCATCCATATGCGTATTGGATGTAGAGCATAAATAAGCTTTAAAGCAACATGGGCGCAAGATGCATTATTCACATGGACAGTGCAGAGGACATAGTCAACGCAGCAATAGAAGCAGGGATTTTAAAAGACAAATGTTGACGGTGTGTCAGGTCGAATGATCATCAGTCGTCAGACGTATGGTTACGTTTATAACAAAGATGAGTTATTTCTCCAGCCTTAAACTGCAGCCAGTTAGCTTAGCATTGGGGCTGCACAATTAATTGTTATTGCAATATGAACATTTGCAACAAACACTTCACAAAAGCCTTAATTTATCTCAATCAATACAGAAATTAAATTTAAATTCCTGTCGGCAAAAATTTAAATAAATAAGAACAGCAGTAGCTGAACGGATTGCTGCTCTTTCTAACACCTTTCCTGCCTATTAACGCTTTGTCATCGTAGCCAAATGATGGAGCATGTCCTTGACGATATGACAGTGCCTGGTCCATTATTGACCTGACACTGTCACATGTCATAACATATTACAAGTGTGGCCACATCATCTGTACTCTGCCAACAGGAATGCGTCCATGCAGTCGGTGCTGAGGTGTGAAATATTCTTTTACTCCATCCTTGACATCCTGTCCAGCCGACACAGCACCTATGTCCAGGATTGAGAGGGTTCAGTTTGCTCACAGCGATATGTAGGGGATGATTTACTTTGGTAAATAATTGTTTAAAGGTTGAAAGCTCGAAGATTGATTGAAATCTTTTGAAAGAAGTGGCTGCTTTAACCCAATATGCACTGTCTTTGTGCTGTGCTAAAGAAGGAAAGCCAGGACATTTTTGACTTAAAAGGAGCGATATGTTAGATATCTACTGAATTAAATTATAAAATTACCTTACTATATCATCATACATGAAGAAACATGCTATGTTGAAGTGCTGGATTCTCTTACAACAATGCAGCAGCCAGTATGTCCTCCTCCTAAGTTTAGATTCTGGTCCGTAATGGCCTGTTTTACTTTTGACCAGAGAAAGGTAGGCGGTTTTAAGGCACCCTCACACGGGCATTACGGACGTTTCTTGGTTTGCCAGGCAAACAGCAAACCAACAGGTGTTGCATCAACAGACGCAGGCAAGCAAAGTGGTGCAGATATATCTGATTCTACCCGACCTAAAAAGCTTCTGCATTTTTCTAATGCTCCAAGACCAGAAACCTGGTATAAGTAGGATACATATTGGAGCTGCTTTGAAAAGTGGAGAGAGGTTAGAACGCAGAAAGGTTTCAAGACCGATGCAGAGCTGGCTAAACACTGAAGCTTCCAGGACGCTGGTAGACTACATGGCAACCGGCATGCACATCGACTCTAGGGAGGAGGGGGCGGGGGGAGGACTGAAGAACCTATTTTAAAAGCTATGTGTGCTATGTGAGTTGCATATTGCTCTCTAAGTTTTTCTCCACAACCAACAGGAGAGGTTATAGCTAGCATTTGGGAATAATCTTTGTTTCATGTTGTTATATAAGGTCTTGTCTCTCTCTATTTTAAACAGGATTCTAATTAAGGATTTAAAATTCACTCTTGCTGATTAAGAGGACTAAGTGGCAGACAACCAGCTCCGCCAAAAACCTCTCCAAACACACAGCAGGGAGCAGATTCAAGTGATAATTTTCAAACAGCTTACGTGTGCTCTTTGGAAACAGCAGCTTGATGCCCCTTTATGCTTCAAGCCTCTAAAATCTATCATAAAAAAAAGTCAACGTGAACTACCGTCCAATACTAAAGGGGTGTGACAAAACATTGATACAGCATAATATTGTCATCCTGGACTTGTGTGATGCGTTTATTTGATCGATTGTGGAAAGTATCAATATATATATATTTTTTTTTTTAATATGGCGCTCCGAGCAGTTTTCCCTCCTGAATTGACTCAGTGCCTCACTGCTTCATGACTCTTCACAGTGGAGCTTATTACATAAATGAGGGCAACATGAACTAGAATTCAAAGAAAAATCTGACAGCAGAATAAAAAAAGAAGAAAAGGACGGTGGGACAATGTCAGACAGCACTGAACAGAATCTAAAGGATGAAATGGATAAGAGGTGAAACCGAAACCTTTTTGCAGTGCATAGATGCATACAACCTGTATTTTACTTCCTTAGTGGCATTTATTATTCTTCAGTTAATCAGATAAGATGATGCATCATTAAGTGTTTGTCTTGCTATTGATCAATTATAACAGAATTGCTGTTTTATGATACTATCGTTCTCATCGGCCTGGTATTGCAAATCATATCTTATTCTGAATTCCCATCCCATTCCCATCCCTGTTTGTGGACTTCAGCTCGGCATTCAACACCATCATCCCGGATATCCTGCACCGTAAACTCACCCAGCTCACTGTGCCTGCCTCCACCTGTCAGTGGATCACCAACTTCCTGACTGACAGAAGGCAGGAGGTGAGGCTGGGGAGCATCACATCCAGCACCCGGACAATCAGCACTGGCCCCCCCCAGGGGTGTGTTCTCTCCCCTCTGCTCTTCTCCCTCTACACCAACGACTGCACCTCAGGGGACCCTTCTGTGAAACTCCTGAAGTTCGCAGACGACACCACCGTCATCGGTCTCATCCAGGACGGTGACGAGTCTGCCTACAGACGGGAGGTGGAACAGCTGGCTCTCTGGTGCAGTCAGAACCATCTGGAGCTGAACCCGCTCAAGACTGTGGAGATGACAGTGGACTTCAGGAGAAGCCCCCCCCTCACTCCCCCCCCTCACCATTCTGAACAGCACAGTGTCTACAGTGGACTCTTTCAGGTTCCTGGGATCCACAATCTCACGGGACCTGAAGTGGACCTCCCACATAGACATTTTAAGGAAAAAGGCCCAGCAGAGGATGTACTTCCTGCGTCAGCTCAGGAAGTTCAACCTGCCCCAGGAGCTGCTGATCATGTTCTACACCTCCATCATCCAGTCTGTTCTCTGCACCTCCATCACTGTCTGGTTTGGATCTGCAACCAAACTGGACAGACACAGACTGCAACGGACAATCAGGACTGCAGAAAAGATCATCGGTGTCAACCTTCCCCCCATCCAGGACTTATACCGGTCCAGGGCCAGGAAACGGGCAGGTAGCATCACTGCAGACCCCTCACACCCCGGACACAAACTTTTCAAACTCCTTCCCTCCGGCAGGCGTTACAGATCACTGTACGCCAAAACAACCCGTCATAAGAACAGTTTCTTCCCCCAGGCTGTCACTCTGATGAACGCTAAGCAGTCAGAGAGTGTCAGACCTGCTGCTGTGAAATAACCCTGGAACAAAACTGTCACTGTGAATGTACATATATGCAAATATATAGTATCTTTATTTTATTTAAATTACCATCTGCACACACTCTTAATGTAAATACTGTAAAAATATCTACCTCATGTTCACTACAGCATTTTTGTTGCACTACTCACCACTGCACTATTTTCTTATTTAGTCTTGTACATATTAGTCTTTAATTATTTGTTTATTTTTCTTAGCTTATTGTTGATATTTAATGTTTTACCTTTGTACGAAGAGAGCACAGTCTACCAAAGTCAAATTCCTTGTGTGTTAAACATACCTGGCCAATAAATCTGATTCTGATTCTGATTCTGATTAGAGTACCATGCAAATAATCATCCACCTTTATCCTTCCATAAGTTACAACTGTAAATGTAAGATTTACTTTATATTTAGTTGTATGAATGGAACAACACAAAGAGAAATGGTAGGGAGATATTCAATGGTATTCAAAGTAATTTACAATGACATTTTTGGAAGATTGGTATGCCTTGCTATGCAAACCCTTACCAAGCTCAGGTGCCACCAGTTTCCTCAGGTGAACTTATTTGGATGTCTGTTTTTGGACTGCTGTTGTTGGTTAGTCACAAGGTAAAAGTGGAGAGAAAAAAGTGTATTTAAATTCTATGTTGTAACCATAGACTGAAGACTTCTGAAGAGGTGTTGTGAAGCCCACAATGGTGGTCACCATGTTGGAAATGCTATCAACCTGACTTTCGGTCAACCTAGAAACCAGCAAAGACCTGGAGCTGAGGCAGGGCTTAAGCTTCCTAATAGACAGCTACAACGCGGCCACCTGTTAGTCCCTGATGATGCAAATGTTTGCATCACTCTTTGCCTTAATGTGATCAAAACAGATCAGTGGTAAAAGATTTCACCTCCCTTACAGCTTTTACTAGTAAAGAAATTAGCTTCAGTGACCGACATTGTTTTTGTACTAGGCTGTTAATATGTCTATTTATTTATTTAGGTTTATTCTGGGGATTTTCGCCTTTATTCAGATAGGACAGTGGATAGAATAGGAAATCAGTGAGAGAGAGTGGGGAATGACATGCGGAGGCCATCAGTGCTGGGTTTTTTTCTGTGTAAAAATTGTCATTTTAATATTGGACCAAATGGGGATTTCTTGGCTTTTGCAGCCAGCCCCAAGTGGACACCTGAGGAACTACAGCACCTCCACATTGGTTTCATATTCCACGACAAGAGGTTGATGCTTGGTTGTAATACTGTAAATGTGTAAAAAGTCTTATGTCACTGTCCAAATGATTTTGATCTGCCTGACCTGAATTCGGTGAGATGAAAATATTTTTGATCGAGAGGGGGATCAGACGCAAATTAATAAAACATGAACTCACTGATTCATCTTGCTCCCGGACTGGTACTCCTCAGAAACTAGTTTAGTTCCTTGATATTATAAATAAACATTTTGGGCCTTTATTTCAGCAGGGATTGAGGTGAGGTTTTCATTGAAGGGGAGTCAGTGCTACATTAACTGTATTACCCACAAATGTGTCTCCAACATGATTGAAGAAGGGGGGAGGAGGAAAATCAGGCTGCTCTGAACCTCACAGCATGAGTCTTCCGCCTTTGAATCACTGATAAGTCTACCCTGAGAAGTCTTGATGTTTTTTTCCAGTGACACAAGAGTTCTTTTAACTTCAGGAGCTGGTCTAATAAACACAGGCTGGTTTTGATATCAGGCCAAGCGACAACATCCAGTGATTAAATATTAAACGTACAGTATGTAAAATCCGTCGCTAGGGGGCTCCCAATCAAAACAATAACAAAAGATGACGTCGAGGCTTGCAGTGTATTATGGGTAATAAATACGAACGGGCGAAACCGACCTGAGAAAGACAATATGTGTACTGACGATGTATCCAAGTATAATTTAAATGACGCTTTATATCACAGCAGCACATACAGCGACAGAACGGCAGCTTTCAGTAGCAGCTAGCGCTAGCTTATGCAGCGGTCTTTGACGTAACATCCGGTGTTTCCTTGACAACGATCAACATTTCCTGTCTATCGTGGCGGCTCATCATGGCGGCCGCCTACAAGACACGGTCCGTTACAACTATAAAATTACGGATTTCTCTGGCTTTGATAACTTTTGGAAATATTTGAGGTGATGTTAGTACTCAACTAAAAATATATATAACATGGGTTTAGTCCATTCTTAATTTTAGTGAGATATTTTAATGTAAACATTGGCATGCAATTCTACATACTGTACCTTTAAGCAAAGGTGCAAAAAGCTGTAGTTCATCATGTGTCCACTTGTGTCTGGCTGCAAAGGCCAAGGAATACTCATTAGGGTCTAATATTTAGATGCCTGTTTTTACAGCAGAAATAAACATTTTTTACAGCCTGGTTCAAAAAACAACAACTTTTGAAGCTATTTTAAAACTTCTATTTCGGGCACTGGGAAATTATAATGAGCATATTTCAGATTTTCTGGTACTTCATTTTGTGTTAAACCAGTGTTTATATTGAGCATTATTTAGATGATGAAGATATTGGTAGCTGCAGTTCTAGTCTAAGGAGCCTGCACTGTGATTAATTGATCCTACAGCTGGTTTTGTTTTCTTATAATTCTCCTGTGCAGGTGGTAATGGAGCTGACTGGTTACACTGTCAGCCTGCATGTTGTTCAACTACATCATTTACCCAGAACTCAGCGCAGGTTGAAATAGCCACAAACAGATTGGAATAGATTAAGTCGTGTCTAAATTGACCTAAGCAATCGTTTAAATATATAGTTCCCCAACCATCAACCATCAAATATTTCCCCATCCATGTTTGTAGAGGAAAGGTAACGCGGTCTTTATAGTCTCTACATCCATGGCTACAGTGCAATCAGGAACGTCTGGTAGCTGTAACAAGAATTTAAAACTTAATGAGCCGAGTCGTCAGGAACTTTTGGGAGTAAGTGGGCGTGAAGAGCCTCTATAAGGACCGTAACTGCATTGGCATCTTTAACCGAGATGGAGGAACTTATCAAACTGTAGCACTGCAATAAACATGACAGTGGTGGTGAGGCTGAGAGAACTCGTTCTTGAAAAACAAGCCATGTGACCACCAAGAGTTTGAAGTATTGAGCGGCTATAGATGCTTTGGTATTTGGGGGCTTGTTCACAGACATGTCTAAGAGAGGAAACACACATTGGAGCAGCCAGTGACCACACTTTTTATCAATTATTGACCCAAATTTTAGTGACTGGTTTATAATTAAGCTCCATCAAGTAAGAGTTTATGTGCTTTTGTTTCGTGTCTTGCCACGTTGTGAGCAGGATTATGGAGAAGCTACCGGAGGATTTTTACAAAACTTGATGCCGTGAGCCGAGGAAGTTACAAAAGAAATGAACAGCTGGGATGATTATGCTGCATGGGACAGAAACCATATTTTAGCATAATTTTGGGAGCTTAAGAAGCTTTAGGAACAATCCAGATGCTTTGTTGATCTGTACGTCATTGCAGACTGGACTACTGGCCTGGGCAGATCTTCATTGTCTGAGTGTCCTTGTTGATGAATGAAACAATAACATCAGTCAGTGAAAGTGCAGACTCACTGTCTCCCGGATTTATGTTCAACCTCCACTAACTTCCACTTTAACTAACTCCACTGTGTCAGCAGGCAAAGGAAAATGAAAAAATCATCACATAAAACTTTTTACAAAGGAAAAGTTGAGAGTTTAAGAGTTGGCTCCCTAACAGTACGATTATTTAGAGGCTGGACGAGCTGCTTCTCCTGCCAGTTTCACATTAGCATTTAGCTTTGGCAGGCATGAAGAGAGACATTAAAGAGGTATAAATTACACTGATTCAAATTAAAGATGCAAAACTATGTTTGTGTGATTAACCATTTGGACACAATGCTCAGAGCCATCAATCTGTGTCATCACAGAGTTAAGCATTATTCCTGTACTTCAGTCAAGTGTTAACACTTCATGTATGTTGTCATCACTGCTGCATTGCTTTATGGGATATTTTTTTTGTGAAGGATTAAAAAGGGACACCCAAGGCAAAGGAAACGTTTATTTATCTCTCTTTGAATTTCTCTCTGTTTAGTCTCTCAAAAAGAGCTCGCTTAGACGTAAGTAATGATGAAGAAGATCTTGTTCTTAGGAATAGAAATCAATCAAGATCTCCTCTTTTCGCTCTCTGTTCATTTCCGTGTACTTGACTCATCTTAAACGTCTGCTAAGAGGCACAGCTGAGGTCATCTTTCAGATGCTACGATGCTGCTAAAGCAGGACACACAGTCAAAGATGGTGGCAGAATCTCCTTAATATGTTCCAACCCTACGATGCTGTTTAAAGAGACACTTGTCTTCAAACTGTCCCCTGATGCAGAACATTTTGACAGAGAACAAAGATTGTCTTCTGATTTATCAGATTTCCAGGAAAAAACTAATCAGAGTTCCACAAGGCTCTCCTTTTATTCCAACTTGACAGTCATTGCAACGTACCAATAGAGTTGTTTCCCTCTCTCAGGTCCGCAGTGTGAGTTCAGTGGTGACCCGGCGCAGAGAGCAGCGGGTGCTGCTGATGGTTGTCACCATGGTAGCGTGCTACCTGATCTGCTGGCTTCCCTATGGAGTGGCGGCCCTCCTCGCCACCTTCGGCCCCCGTGATCTTTTGACCCCAGAGGCAACCATCACGCCGTCGTTGCTGGCCAAGTTCTCCACCGTCATTAACCCTTTTATCTACATATTCATGAATAAACAGGTGAGCTGCGAGTTTACCGAGTGATTCCTTTTCTCTTCTTTTAAGTCTCCCATTTCTTTCCCCTTGGTGGGCTTAAATGCATTATAGTCTGTTAATTGTTCCTCATGTTGCCTTTTTGTTTCGCAGCTGGATTATTAACTCACACATTTGATTTTTGCATGTGGATCTATGACTATTGTGTGTGGGAAGAACAATACTAGAAAGACCTGCCAAAGCATGATGACTAAACCCTTAAAGAAAAGGTTTGCAGTGAGTGAGACGATTTTAACATTTTCCGCCACAGCTCACATCAAGTTAACCTTACTCTAACAAAGTTCAATAATCTCCTGCCCTCTCTATAGTTACTGTTCACTTTTAGGGTATCTGTTTATGTTATGTTCTGGTTTGGTCTTTCTAAGGTTGTCACAATACCAGAATTTCAACAACAAAATATAATATTAATATATTAATAGGATCCTTGTTGAAGGCCAGAACTAAAATACATCTTCAAATGTTGTTGGAAATAGTTGTTTTGTGTGGGCTGTAAGGTTGGGGTCCAGTTTCAAGTAGAAAAAACAACAACACCTGGATTTGTCAGGTTTCTAGCCTGAAGAATCTTTCATCGAACTGTTTTTTGTCTTTTGCTGTTTTTATTTTTGGTTAAGAGCAGACCGCAACTTCTCGTCTCAGTTGGCAGTGACATTTGCTTCATCCGGTGGAAATGAAAGATACAAGCTGCAGACTCCGAATCAATATCAGTTTGTTTTGTTTATTCGCCAAGTTTTCCACATGAAAAGAAACAGCCTTAGTGTTTGTTGCATAACTGTCATAACAAACGTACTAAGAGGAAAAGCTTGGTAGCTTAGTGGTAAGTGCGCACGCCCATGTACGGAGGCTGTAGTCCTCCAAGAGGGCGGCCGGGGTTTAAATCCGACCTGTGGCTCCGTTCACACGTCATCCTCAACACTCTCTCAACAATTTCTGACTCTATCTACTGTCCTTTCTCTAAATAAAGGCATTAAAAGCCCCAAAATTAACCTTAAAAAAGAAAGAAGAGAGTAAAAGAAAGGATGAAAAGAAAAGAAAGGATAGGGCAGTAAAAATTGTGACCGACTGAAACACGGAGCAATGGAAGCACATTAAGATGAAAGACGAGAAGGGGAAAAGTTGAAATGTGACGATGAAAGAGAAAAGGTGACAGTCAGGACGTGTTCGTGTGAAGAAACTTCCTTTTAATCTGTGAAAGGTAACTTTGATTGTGATTAGCATGTGATGTTCCTATCAGTGAAATACAGTGCAACGGTGACCTTTCCTTCTTCTGTCACACCCTTTTATCTGCCTGGGTTCTTTTTATCTGCATTTCCCTCAGTTCTGCCTGTCAGGCTTCTTTTTTTTTTATACCGAACTGCCTTTTTTTGTGCTCAGGAGACATTTAAGGTTCTTTGATGACTGCTTCTAAGTGTCAGACGGAAGGTGTTTTTTTTTTTGCTGTATGCATGAAGCTACTAATGGGACTTTTCAGAGCCGGAGATGGACGTTTTAGGAGGCCGCACTGTGTGGCGCTTTCAGTCTTCAGTTCCTCCCAGCCCATACCTACGGCAGCAATGTGTTGAGGCGAGTTGAAGACTTAAAGCGCTGCACAGATTCAAGCTGCAGACCTGAGCTGCCATCATGGGAATTACATAATTCACAGTTTCTGCAAAATGTGCCAAAAACTGATGTATTCCTGTGAATGTTCGTTTTTTTTATTTCACACTGTTCAAATGAACTCCTTCACATCAACTTCCCGTTTTTGGTAAATTCTCACACAGGGTTGGAACAAAACTAAAATGTCCATTAAATGAGCGTGAATGGTTGCATGGTTTGATGGACTATAAGGGCCTGTATGCTCCCAGGACCCTGAGGGAAGCAGAGAAGATTATTGCTGACTCGTTCAACCCAATACACAAACACTTTGAAACCCTTTCCTCTGAGGGAAGAGGCTGCGGTCCATTTAGACCAAAACCTCATGAAAAACCTACAGATTCTTCTCTAGCCTCATGAACGAGCCCTGGAGACTCCCACTCACACAGTACAGACAACATTAACATGAAGTATGCACATCTGATTCAACGGATTACATTAAAGTAGCATGTTACTGTTGATTTTTAACAGCCATTACAAAATCCCTGGGAAAGTACTCCTAACTAAAAACTGAAAAAGAAAAGGCATGTCTGCTGCTCGAGGGCAAATTCTCTGGTTGGGCCACGTGTGAATGCAAACAGCAACATTTTTCACCCTGACTTTGTCCAGACTTTTTTTCTGCCAGACTCCCAGTCAAACCAACGTGAGAACACAGTTCATATTTACCGCTCGCTTTAGTTTTCATTTTTTCTTTCTCTGTTGTGTTCGTCTTGCAGAAACATATTTATACTTGTTGTAGTGATATAAACTCAGAAACAGTCACAATTACAGAAGGGAAGAGAAGAACTTCAAGTCCCCATGAAATGAACATTTTCCCACTTTTAATCCAGCGTTCCTGTGTTAAATGCTCATTTATCTGTATCAAATATATTTCAATAAAGCATTACCTTTAGACTTTTTATGTGCTTATGTGCTGAGGAGTTTTTTCATGTTCCCACACTGTGCTCTACAGGAGCATAGTTTGGGGGTTGCTTTTTTTCCCTCCTAACCTTCCTCATGTTATGCTGTATTTTCTCACAAATGCTCTCCCTGTCCTGTTCACCCAATGTTACATTGTATGTATGTCTGTATATGTATGGACAGGAGATGGCTTGAATTTCCTTCGGGATCAATAAAGTATCTATCTATCTATCTATCTATCTATCTATCTATCTATCTATCTATCTATCTATCTATCTACCTGAGTATGTTTACATCAAAATAACTGTCTTCCTGTTAATCGTTCAAAACTCTGATGACTCGTCCAGCGTTTACTAATTTTTCGACCAATTAAAAAGCTTTGATGAAGCTAACGATCCAATCAAAGTCATCCCAACGTTAGGTCCCGCCTATATATCCCGCCTTGAGCTGGCAGTCTGATAAGGGCTATTGACTAAATCAGTGCAAAAGTAATAAACAGTTTTGGATTCGCCCCTATAATCCTAACTTCATATTTGAAGATGTCAAACTTAATTGTAGCTACAGCCCTGTGAACAACCTGACATTTCAGCGCTGCTTTCTACTTTGGATGGAGTTTTGTTTCCCTATCGATATAGAGCTGTGTCTCCTAGACACTGATGACAGAGAAGATGTTGACATGCAGAGCTTTTAGTGACAGGAACAGAGAAAATTGTGGTTATTTAAACCCCTTTAACCACGCTCCCTCTACGATTGTTTGTGATGGGGTAAATGTAGCAATGAGCAGCAGCATGACAAGAAAGCTTTGCAGGAGAAGAAGAAGCAACAATGTGTGAAAATCTGCCAGCATTCGTTACACCCTGTCCTTTTTGTTTTCTCCCCAGAGCACATCTTTACTTACATTTTCATAATAATGTCTTTTATTTGATTAGATTTAACTTTATTGTTGTTGTTGAACAGACTCAACAAAATTCAATTTAGCATCAAACCAGAAGTGCAAAAAGCAGTGATTGGACGAGAATTTGTTGTTTGTGCTTTTTAATGGATACTACAGAAAGTTTACTGCAGACACACGAGGAAACCGCACACAATCAGTTAGATCAAGTGTCTGTTAGACTCATAGAGAGACGCACGCACGCACGCACGCACGCACACGCACACACACACACACACACACAAACACACACACACACACACACACATACGCACACAGAGACAGACAGAATTGGAGTGGCAGTTGAGGATTTGGTCACTCCTTGGCCTTAAGATCCCAATCTGTGTCTGAGTTTGAGCTGTAATCCATGGTGACATCAGTTTGTCCACCCACTCCTCCACCTCAGACGTCTCTTTCTCCTTCAAACCCATTTCACACGCCCATCCTATTCGTCCCTGGAGGTTTTGCTCTTTAAACCAGCACCCCTCTACTGCCAGAGCATCTCTCTGGTATTTGATTTGAGAAGATTTAAAACGGAGCGGTAATTTTGACAGCAGCATAAGTTCCGCTGGGGGGAACAAAAACTTAATTTGGTCATATACCATAAATTGTCATCCAAGCTGCTTAAGTATGGTACTCCAAAAAGCACCCGAAACTGTTTCATGCAGCACGCCTGTTTGATATGCGGCGCCCTGGGGAAATGTAGTAGACTTAAAGTATACGTGTGGAACCAGAGAGTATACTAAGTACACTACGTTTATCCAGGGGGGGCACGCTGCCTGCTGGACTGGAATCAGACATGGAGGAGAAGATAAAGATGACTGCGCTGCAGCTAAATGACTTTGAACCATTCCCGCATGTATCCTAATATTTTCTACAATGATTCATATGTTAATTATTGATACCAGTGCTTTTACTACTGATACTATATTGTGACAAGAACAAGAAGTACAGTGACACACTAGCACTACTAGTAACACACACATAACTACAACTATACGAGTACTCCAACTTGTAGTTCTACCAACATTACAGCATACTCCAAATCACTGCGTTCAAAAAGAATCCAGGGTGGGTTAATCACTTGTCCCAGTGGCAAGTGCAACTGGCTCATTTAACACAGCATTGCATTGGTGCCGTATTGAACAATATTAGATACATAATTAGTACAGTACTTACCTGTGAGTGTATTTCTGATCTTTCCCTATTGTATTTTGTCTGATTTAAACTAGAGCCTGACAGATATGAGATTTTTGTGGCCGATACCGTTATCAATATTGGGGAGAGAAAACATCGGATACCAATATATCAGCCGAAATCATTCTTAGATCTATGTTCGATCTGTAGAGATAGATGGATATAGATCTACACATGTATTGTGTTGATCCCTCAAATGCAGTTATCTAACACTTGTGGAAACAGGTATACAGTATAACGTAGACCAGTGATTCTCAAAGTGGGGTCCCAGGACCCCCAGGGGTCCAAGAACCATAGCTTGGGGGTCCGCGGAATAATTTACAAAAAATTGTTAAAGTGTGCTGTAACATTGAAAAAGCATATCTACAAACTGGGACCTCTTGCACCAATAAAATCAGCTATTTTGTCCAATACTCCCGCCCACTTTAGTTTTGTGCCAATAGATCATAGCATAGTATTAATATATGCTGATCAACGTTACAATAATGAGGGGTCCTTGGAAAAATGTCTCACCTGAAAAGGGTCCACGGTCTAAAAAACTTTGAGAACCCCTGACGTAGACAAGATCGTCACTCAACTGGAAAGTAACTGAGCATGTACGTGCATCACCGCTTGACACTCTGCAGAGTGATAATGCTTGTTGTAATCCATAGAGCGCCCTCTGCTGGTGAAAGCCAGAAAGAGAACTGCTAGTGTAATACAACGATACTCAAATGAAATGCTGTTTGACTGGTGATTAAATCTGGTAATATCGGTGCATATCTGCGATAAAATCTGCTGATTCCGATAGTCACTGGATATGCCAATATCGTCCGATATTATCGGCTGGCCAATTCGTCGGTTGGGCTCTAATTTAAACTATATTTGTTTTGCTTTTAACATTTTTGTACGCTGAAATGTATTGCTTATTGTTTCTAAAAGTTGCCTCTGTGTTTGAAATGTGCAATTTAGATACATTTCCATTACTATTCTTTCCATAAGTACAGTGACTGTAGTGCACTTTAATGGACCTGCTATAATCATGGCTCTCGTAATAATATTAGTAATCCTGTGTATGTTTTTGTGTGAAGTTTTACAGGTGTTTCAGGGCGTTCCTTAGATGCTCCACCCCTGAGCAAGGCTCCACATTAAAGACATTTTCACGAGCTACAAAGACGCTTCGCACCTTCCGCCAGGAGAAACCCCACCATGTGTCTGCTCCTGCGCCCTCCCCTGCCCAGCCCACACCCCACTCCATCCACAACTCCTCACAGCAAGCCAGTCTGGGGGCTCCATCTCCATCAAATCACAACTCTGCTGCTTCCCACACGCCTGAAGCCGCTAACAACCCCAAACCCAAACTGTTTCTGGTGGCTTACTACAGGGAATAAAAACAGAGAGACAGCAACAACATCAACGGGAGGTGAACATTTACAGAAAAGAGAAGGAGCGACGAGCTGGGGTGCAGCTCTCCAATTAAGAAACAAATCCTCTTAATAGTAGAAAAGAGCGAGTGCAAAGTGAGCTCAGTGGGAATCTTAAACACAAGCAGGGACTTTCTAATCCCAGAGCAGGTTATCATTGCTCTGTGAAGTCGGCAAACAGGGATACACACAAAATGCCAGTCTTATCCTGCTTACCAGAGGCTCTGTATACAAAGCAGGAGACCGGGGCTAAGCAGAGTTCTCCATGTTACGACTACAGACTCCTTTACAAACAGAATAACCTACATAACTAGGTCGAGATATCTTTGTTATGTCACAAAATGATGTTCTTTCCTAATCTGGGGAATTATTCAGGAACATTTTTGAATTAGCACAGCATTCTTTGGTGAAGATTTCATTAACTGTTTGGTGGATTTTTTTTCAGTAAACGGGCCAAAGAGGTATTTTGACAGCTCAAGTGTGTAGCTTCTGTTACTAGGATTATTCTGTTTTTTTTTTTGCAAAGATAATTCGGTTGAAGAAGCGGGTAAGCATTTCTCCCTGACCCCATTTCCATGGCTCATAATTGAGGATTTGAAACAGAGTATTAAATATTTGTTGAACAATTTTATGCAATTTAGAGCTGGGAAGATTTCTCTGTTATGCCTTTATTTACACTTTGCTGCATATAGAGCCTCTGTCTTCTATGCTGGGATCCTAATGAAATCATTTAAAGGGACATTTCAGCGTATTATGAGGGACATGTAGAGATTTCACTGCTTTGAGTTGTCTTGATGTTTCTGCTGTTTCTCTTTGCGAAGTGGAAACGTGGTTTTTGTGTTGTCTCTTGGTGTTTTTTCTTTTGCTTATGTTACATAAATGAAATCATGACACCAGCAGGTTTGAATGTCTCACTCTTTTTCTATTTATATTCTGTTATGTGTGTGTGTAGGTCTTCCTTCAGAAACTGGATCTCTCCTGTGTTTGTATGTGGTGATTGATCTATGAATCTATGAACACAGACGTTATTTACAGGGAGAGAAGGAAATTAATGCCCCTGATAACAGTCTTTGCCTTGGTGAAAAAAACATGAATGATTATGATATTTCCACATCAAGTCAGGGTGAGCCAATGTATGTATGCAGCAGGAAATATTAAGGAAAATGCATGCACGTCCTGTGCGATCCCGTGCATGTAATGGAACTGTTTCATTATGTTTTCTGTTCGCCATCTAAGCTCTTTAGTTGATACAGAATATGTCGAACCACACAAAACACTGACACAAGCTTTGTTGTTCTTGTTACATCATGTCCTGACTCCTGAGCTTCCACTCACTCGGCGTCCGACAGGGGTAGCCTCTTGCTGTGAGGTGCACATGTGAACAAGCGGCTCAACATTCTTATACATTTTCAGGAGTGCATATGTGGAGAGGTTTCCTCTTTTTTGGGGGTATTCAAGTCCTGTAGATCTCTCAAGGTCAAACATGACTTAAGAGTAAACACACGCGGCAGATGAGGGGCAGGAATAATTACCGATCATAGTTTTTGGACTATACCCTGTAAGTTCACAAAGTGAAAAGGAAAAAATATGGATTACGTTTTGTAGATGGCTTGACATGGGCTGTACATGCTACAGCACAAGCTGGAGGTGAGTGAAGATTGGTCTTCTGTAGTTGCTGTTCTTCCTTTTTTAGTTTGGTTTTAATTCCTAATTGGCTATCGTATGATTCCTTGTGACAATCCACAGAGTGCGTGCTCAGCTGTCCTCGGGTTCCCCCCACGCAGCAGGTTGTCAGATTGCAAATATAGAACATGTTTAGTATTTGTGATTAGATATCAGATCAAGGGAAGTCAAAGCACTCGTAACATACCTCACACCACAGGAAAACCTGGAAAGTTAATTTAAAGGAATGATCAAAAGAAATGTTTTGGTTTTGTCAGTAGTGTGATTGGTAGAGTGTACCTCGGTTTAATTGTGCATTAGCATTCTCTCTTTACTGTAGTAGAAATCCCTAAACATGATCATTGATGATCCTTGACATGATCCTTCAAGATCCTTGGAATAACTGAATGGGCTGGGTTTTATATACATTGCTAACGTTAGTGCACAAATAACCTTTTACAGAATCTATGAAAGTTTCACTAAAGATTCAACAACATAAAATCTACAGTGTAAAACAGGTCTATATCTGTCTGTGTTAACATAACTCTCTCTGTCTAGGATGCAATAATAAACCCAGAGGAGTGAATGAGCATTGGTCTCATCACACACAGACACAAATTATACAACCAAACTGATTAAGTATGGACCGATTATCAGTTTCAGACATCCAAACTAACAGCAGCCCCATTTATGTAATGTGTAATAAATTGCTGCTCTGTTGTGATGAAATGTCAGGACACAGAGTTCATATCATAATTGAATTACACTGAGGAGTTGCTGCCAATAAATGTCACACATGCAGTTGTATCTCTGCTCAGACATTTCATAAGCATATGGAGATATGCTTATGTAATGTTTTATATTCGGAAATCAACCATGTTTGATGAACACAAATGTTTGTGCTCTGGACTTTTGACACACCACTGAAGACACTCGTTTATATCATATTTCAAAAACAATTTTAAGTGAAATATGGCTGCAAGCACGACACAAAACAAGTTCTTCAAATCTTATTTTAGGGTGTTACTGATTTTTTTTTTTTAAATGGCCTTCTGGCTGGATATCTACACCCCCTTTAAGTCAATTTACCCAGACCCCTAATTATGCAAACACATGCATAACTGCCTAAATATCATCAACAACAAATGAGTTAACAGGTTATCAACATGCTGAGGTGTGCTGTAAAAATGTGTATTTTAAAATGTGACCTAAATGATATTCCTTGGATTTTGATGCCAGCCTCAAGTGGACACTCAAGCAGCTGCAGTTTTTTTGCACTTCTGAATTGGCTTCATTTTTCAAGACAGATGTTTTTCGCTTGAATCCAACTTCACCCCTTTGGGAATATTTTGGCTTTTAGCCAATTGAAAAAGGAGAATCAGCTTATTTAGATGATGCAATTTTTAAAATCTGTGCCAAAAAGATCCCTGTGAAAATAAGAAACATCTCATTTGAGCTCTCAACTCGCAGGCGATCGAACTACTTTTTTTTAAAATTATTCTTATCTTAGGGTATATTTTTATATTAGGTTTGTAAAACGTTCTTTTCCCTCTAAATTAATTGATTTTTTGCAACTAACAACTTGAATCTGCTCAATTTATCCACGCACGTGCACAGACACAAACACAACAACTACACCTTGCGTTTTGAAAAGTTCAAATCGATATTCCGTTATTTATAGGAGTTCAGCACAGAATCAGCAGCAAGCAACTGTACATTAACATTATTCAAACGAAGCCATGAGAAGCTTCAGTTTTGGCTGAATCGGTGCATTTACAAGAGGGGTGTACGGACAGTGGACCTTATTGCTCCCCTTCTCTCTCTCTCTCTCTCTCTCTCTCTCTCTTTGCTGATGTGATTCTGCACTCTTCGTTTTGCTGTGTCAGTTTTTTTCAAACGGGAGTTTTGTTATGTTGCACGGAGCCGTGACTTTGGCGACTTGCCCAGGTATCGTCTATGTGTGGGAAACACTGTTATCATATGAATAATGAAATTGTAATGCATTGTCTGCTATAAAATTCGTGTTATGGTGAAGAGGTGGAGCGCAGCAGTCAATTAATATGGATAATAATTCAGCTCTGAGAAGTAAAGCTTACACCAGGGATGGGTGGACACGATTGGTTGACACCTCGCCTGATTTTCTATTGCTTGGTGAAAAATCTGTGTGCAGAGAAAAAAAATAGAAGAAGAAATTTCAGAATCGTACAGAAGTGGCCTGAAAGAGAGGGGAAAGGTTTTAGGCATGAGCGTGGGAAATTAGTGAAAGCAATATTTCTTAGAGTAAGCAAACATTTTGAGCAAAAAAGGAGAAAAGCTAACATATCAGGGATTTTTCAGACAAAGTATTACAAAATCTCAACACAAAAAGCTCTCAACATGAAAAACTTTCTCCAACTTTTCAACCATAGTGGCTACATACACCAAATGTTTGCCCAGGGCAGGAAAGTAATTGACCGTACCAATTATGTTTCTCCCTCTGTCATCAACCTTAACCCACTGATCTACATCAGACAGAAAAAATAGAAGCAAACAACAAACTTGGTCCCTGATTTCTGTTGATTTATTTGTACAAAAGTATTAAGCCATCCCATCCATAGTAGCACTTTCAATGTTCTCTTGAGACAACAAAATCGATTGAAGAGGCACAGATTGGATGTCAGTGTTGATGACCTTAAATAATATGGATTAACTCATTTGACTCTCAGTGGTTACAGCAAGTAAACAATGATTTACACACTGAAGATAAGTCAGGAAAGATAAATGAGCTCATTTCCAGAGTCCCTTTGTTGCCAGAAAACACTTAGAAACTCAGAACCAGCAGGTAAACACCTCCATTATTAACAATTCATTGCATGACATGTCCTCAGTGTGTCCCTTCTCTGACTCTGTTGTTATTGGATAAAGCAGGGTCGTTCTCTCATTAAATCACTGGGTCATTTGTTACAGGACTGAATCCTAGCAGGAGTCATATCGGGAAAGTGAGTGTGTCTCTCTCCACGAAATCGTTACATGCATCCTCATTAGCAGAGTGATGAAGAGAGGAGGTTTAAATTGGTTTTTCATCTCTGTGTTTTTCAGGGTAATTATGGATATTGGTAGGGAAGAAAATGCCAAAAAGGTTCAGTTGTTATGGAAACTCATATGTCATTTAGAGGTCTTTAAAGGTCTTATCTTTTACAGTAACTATTCATTTCCCTGAATTCAAATGTAATGACTTTTATTTTTGGATTCAACTTCAGATTTAAATTCTCTTTGGCTGAGAATGTAAATTATGAATGTAATTTTAAAATCTCTCTATAGTTTTGTAGAAAACTCTTAAAATTTTCAAGCAAGACAAAAACTACAGTGTTTCATTGATGACTATTTTACATCTTATTTCAAATGTTTATATTCCTTTAGAACTCTTCATCAGAAATTCCTGTTCTGTCTGAAGATCACATGCACGTTTAAACAAAAAGATCTGCTGCTTAAAAGAGTGAACATGTTGACCACTCACAGGGCTAAGTGATTCGAACACTGTAGCTTTGCTTATAGTTTATCTTCATATGCACCATGAGGTATGTCTCATTGAGTCAAAGGACTACATGGACCTCACTTGTATAGCACTTAATGACCACCTTAAGTGCTTGTACACCACATTTACCCTTTCACACTTTCACTCAGATGGCAGAGGGAATTTGCAATTGAATAAAAGTGGCTGATGCAACAAAGCTAATGAGCTATGATAGCTTCTCCATTTTTGATTCCTCCTTCTGTCAGTTCAGGGTCAGTACTGGCAAGGCAGTTTGATGTTTCAACATTAAACAGTAAGGCTTATACTAACAAACCTATCTCTAATAAAGTTATACAACCAACTTGAAGATCAACAAGGAAAGAGACAACTTTTCATAAGATGCATTTAGTAGCCTCGGACATAACTTGGGATAGATGACTTTCTGCACCCGTTAAAGCTGCTGAATGCTACGTCCCAATCTTTCATTAATGTCTGCAGGGATGTGCACTCTGCCGTCTGATGGTTTCTTTTCAATTAGCAGTGAAACAGATAATAATACCTACTTGCTGGGCAGACGTGTAACCATGCATAGCTACATCAGTATCTTCGTTCAAATCACTTTTAAAAACACATTATTATTGATAGGCTTTCTTGTAATCCTTGTTTTATACATGATGTTTTATTTGTTTTACTGTCAACTTAAGACATTCTTTGTCTAAGAGCGCGGTCACACTGGCAATCCGTACCATGCTGTACTCAAGCACGATTGCCCCCCCTGCTGCGCCATTCCCCCACCGGCCAGCACGGCCCGCGGTCACACTGCATCAGACTAAACGTGCTTGAGCAAAATTACCTCTTGTACATAACGTCGTAATACAGCACATGCATGCTTTATGTTATTATGAAGTGTGCTCAGTTTACACACTGGCCAAACGAACTGGACTTTAGGGTTGTAGCGTGCTTGGGCTTGGGACGGATTGCCAGTGTGACCGCGCCCTCTTAAAGTCAGCTGTCACTGATAAGTCCTAAATATTTAACCTTTATGGACTGCATCTTCCCTGTAGCCAATGTAGTAAATGTTCCAGTCCAAAAAGTATTAAAGCTGAGGTTTGGGACACTGGCAGGATTTTGACTGTGGAGTGTGAGCAGGGAGAACCAAACATTTTCATTTGCAGATTCTTTTTTGTATGAAACTCTAATGGCCTGCACAAATTATCTACGGTATGTAATGTGGTGTTTCGGATAAAGGGGGTGATAAACACTGTGGATAGAAATCACAAGGTCACTCAACATTCAATACATTACATATGATACGCAATTAGTGGCCCACAGTAACGATTAAACAGCATCATAATATATTGTAAAAAATGACGCAGTACGGTAAGTCAAATTGTCCAAGAAAACTTGATCAGTGGGACAACATTATTAAATTGAAGTGTGGATATTTGACACAGCAATTTGAGCATTGTTTCACATGAGTGAGGATGATTTTCTATTGCTGTACAGACATCGTGTCCCACCTAATAAGCACCTGATGTAAGAGCTGATTGTAAAATCAAACCTGACTCCTATAAAAAGAGACATTTTTTTAATTAGAGACATTTTGATTATCATTCTAGTGACAGATCAAAAATCCATGATGCTCCAATCAACAAGTCAAACAGTACTGTTTTAATAATTGAAGTATTATAAAGTGACACAAAGATGTGGTTAACAGCTTGGTTAGGATTATTAAAATAACGTGAACAGAAGCGAAGCCCTAAAAGTCCAAGTATCTAACATTGCTATAATGCTAACACTGTGGTTCAAATCTTTGAAGTTTCTGAGCAAAGACTTCACGTCCGTAACCATTAGCCTACAGCTCCATCTCTCTCATAAGGATTTAAAGACTTTCTGCTAACAGATGACCCTCATTCAGCACAGCACTCCTCTATCAACAGGTCGATAAGAAGGAGCTCTGGTCAAAACGCCACCTGAGACAAAACCACAGAAGCACCAAAGGAAACACTGATCACACACTTCTTCAAAAGCTGCTGATTGAGAATCCATCAAAGAGCCTCTGCTCAAGAATCAGATTATTAAAACTCATGGTTTATGTAGTCCCTGTGGAGTATTGATTCTCCCACTCTGAACTGTAAACTATTGACATGGACCTTGGATTATTGTACCTCAAATCTGTCTAAAGTAATTGATAAATGGGGCTGTTTAAGGTAAATGTAAATTATTGCACTCAGGGCATACGCACCACACTGAGGAGTCATGAAATGGACTGGGTAATCTGTTTAGATTTTTTTTTGTTCATATTTAGTACCAGTGACTTGATAATTGTATCACACATATCAGGGCGACACTGCACTGCCATAATCGATGTTTTGTAACATCCCAATTGGCGATGGTATGAGCATGTGTCCATTATCCAAATCAGATTGTAGTCTTTAAAAAAAGGTTTCTATTTCAACATAAAGAGGAGTACAACACTTTATACTTAGACGAAGAAGTGTCTGTTCAGAAGAGAATCAGGTTGTGTAGTCTACTCTCCTAATTGATAATCACACAATCTGAACTCAGACGAATACTGTACCGCCTGAGCTGTGTTCTTGTGGGACCTGGCTTAATTAGTCAAAAGATGATTAACTATGAATCTCTTGTCGCCAGTCGATTCAGTGTGACCTAGACATTTTCTCTCGTCACCCACACAAACAAACACAAGAGCCAGTTACCCGTCAATCTGCTACGAATAACTTGCCTTATCGAACCATAAACATCCGTGATAAGTGGTGGTGAAAATGGTCCTCTGGAGAAATACTGACTTTATTTAACATTTGACTGGCGCCGTCTCCTACATTCTGGACAGGCTGAAAGCTGGCTACCTCATAAGCTCCAGCATGCATCAGCAGAAAGATCAGCAACTCTCTTGAGCCTGCACTGTTTATTTTTTCTTACCTCATGTAACCCGTTCTTCTCAGTGCTTGAGCCCACTGTTTATTTCTCACCTCCCTGTGTGATCATTAACACAACGCATGCTTCAACGCTCTGTCGCTCTCTCACTGATAAATACCCCTGCCTCCTCTTATTGCCTCTCCTTTGTGTTCTCACTCTATCCCCCTGGGAAAAATGTGTTAACGAGCAGGCTAAGTCTGATAATGCAGCTTGTGTTAAAACAACTTGTTTTCAGTTTGTTGCATAAAGACCTTTGAAGGTTTGAAAAGAACCAACCAAATGGCCCAATCATTTCTGATTATGAGGTGATCCTCATTTAATTTAAGAACACGTGACATAAATGTTTTCTAAGAGTGTGTCTTCTTAACAACATGCAACGCGAGCAAGCGTCAAATCAAATTGATTCCATCGTCTCCTACTGGAGTATCTACTGTTTTTACCCTTACGCCCCATTTCCGTTTCCTTTCTGTCACAGTCCGAGAAACGAGGAAGAAGGGGCCTCTACAAGGTGCTGACAGTGTCAACAAGAATTTGTTTTCTTGATTTTCTTGGCTTCTCTCATTCAACAGAGCTTGTTAGCTTGTTTTGCAAAGTGGAAATGGTGGTGAATTATTAATATCAACATCCATGATTGAAATGTTGTGCTTTGACTTGAGTCAACTTGGGAGAAAAAACCTTATTGGGCTCACCATGAGTCGTTTATTGAAGAGCCTATATGGTGTGCTTGCATTCAAAGGCTCGTCAATATAAAGCACAACACTTCCATTCCTGCAAAACTTTTGCAGCTGGATAATTCAGATCATAATTTTTCACCTCAACACACCTTGTCGACAAGGGCTGTCAGATTGAATGCCCCTAATTGGGACTAAAGGTGTAGGCAGTGTCACACATTGACTGAAAATCCCTCAGGCACATGCAAGTATACAAGCATGAAAATCATGCATTGAAAGTTTTTCCTTTATTACTCATCCAACTTACCCAGCCAGAGCACTAAAGTCAACATCTGGTGAACTGAGAGGAAAATAAATCTGTTATGCACCTCTCCTTTTATCACTGATTCTGTTTATTTATCCAAAATCATGCTTTACTCGTCCTTATTGTCATTTGTTTCCAATTCTCATATTGACGTTATAAAAACTAAAATGTGTGTGTGTGTTTGTGTGGATATGAGAACTGCATGGAACAAGTTGAGTGCATTTATTTGGAAACAAACACTGAAGTAAGTTAGAGAATTAAGCACAATTAGCTTGATACCTAACTTAATATGAATAGTGCCATGTCTTTATCTTGAAATATTTTCAAGACTGGGTCGCCAATATAGTTCAGTAGGGGTGGGAAAAAAAATCGATTATGTACAAATCTAGATTCTTCTCTTCTACGATTTAAAATTGATTAATAACTTCCAAAAATCGATTTTTAAAATTATTATTTTTTTTTTTATTTTTTATTTTTTCTGGGGCTAATCAGTCACTCCCTGCTAAGTGCTAAGGCTAGCTCTTTAACTCAGTAGAATGCCAAATAGAGCAACAAGAAATTCAGCCAGTCTCACAGATGACTGGAGTAGATCCTGAAGTATGTACTAATTCAAAAATAGACTTTGAATCCATGGATCAATGAATCCAGAATCGTTTTGAATCGAAAATCGATTCTGAATAGAATCGTGACCCCAAGAATCGAAATCGAATCCATCGTGAGACACCCAAAGATTCCCAGCCCTATAGTTCAGCTTATTCAAACCAGGACTACAAATATTTTACTGCAGTTATGGCATAAGTTCCAATATACAATGCTTCTTCTTAATCTATTACAATGTTCTGCTTCATTGTGTTTATTTTCATATAAACTCCACAGCCAGCGGGCTCTCATTCAAAACAACAACAAAAGATGACATTGAGGCTGGCGGGGAATCGTGGTAGTGGTTCTTTCTGGTACTACCCCCGACCCCTGATAAAAACAAACTCAATACGAACAGGTGCAACAGACCTGAGGTGTATTCAAGTGTAATTGACATGACGTTTTGTTATCACAGCAGCACATACAGCAACAGTACGGCAGCTTTCAGTAGTAATTCCTGCTTCCTTATAAAGCAGTATTTCATGTACCATCCAGAGTTTCCATGGCAACAACAAAAATGTCGTGTCTGTCATGTCGGCCGCTGAGGCAAGACACATCCTGTTAAAACTATAACATGATGGATTTCTCTGGCTTTGATAACTGTTGGAAACATCTGAGGTAATACAAATATTATAAATAATATACATATAAAAAATGCACAACATATATTTACAAAATGTGTAATTAATTTAGATATTTTAGTGTAAACAGTCTAATACAATTCAACATATTGTACAATGTTTTTAATATCACTGTAGTGCCCCTGTAGAGCACTTGGAATTGCCTAGCCTCATCTGTCCTCCATTAGCTCACAGCTGTAAGCTAACACGGCTCTGCTGTAAACAAGACTTTTCCACACACACAAACATGCGCATACATATTCATGAATATTCACTCCATCTTTTTCTGTTTGTCTTTTTCTTAGGCGCTCTGAAATAGCTCCCAAAGGAAATGTCAGATGTTTAGTAATGAGAATATTCATCATTACAGCAAATGAGTCTTCATCAGTCGCACACAGACACTCTGATCCACACACCTGGGCACGTAGCTGTAAGCACAGAGCCATGTGACACTAGTTTATTGTCCTTCCGTTTCCTTCAATCCATCATCTCTCACCTTTGTCCTTCTCTCCATCCTGCAGCTTATAGAACGGGGGAAACAAATGCTACTGCTGATCGTCTCCTCTAAAAAAATAAACCTCCTTACAAACATCCTTGACCTGTCTAGCTTCTGCCTGAGTGTAGTAGTTCTCTCCCTCTCTTCACCATTTGCTCTTAGTTTCTAGTTTGTTAACCTAAGAACCGCTCCCTCCACCCCCCATCCCCCTGTGGCTGCCGAGAAACCAAAATGAAATAAAAAAACAGGCGGGAAAGGTTCCAGCACTTTGTATGTTCTGTGTGTAACCTTGTTTGTAGCTGCCAGTCTGTAACATTTAACATTATTTGGGGCCACTGACTGAGCCTGTGCATACATTTCTCATTTTCATAGAAAATAACACAATTGAATAAGACTTTCTTGCTTGTGAGATGCTTACCAGCTGTGAACATCTTGGCAAACAAAAAAGGCCAGGCTCAGTTGGACTGTGATGGATCCAGTGGGGAAAACTGTCGGGGACTAATGTGGTTTTTCTTTTTAGGCTACAGAAGATTCGACCTCACTCCTTGAAGTCTTTGGAACTTTCTTTATTTTATCTTGCACAGTCCTTTGCTGCAGATTTATTTTGCCGACCAAATATGGATTGTAGCGCTCTCACTGTGGATGCATTTGTGCAGTTTTGTCCACATGCTGAGCCTTTTTTCCTTTGTTGGAGAACGTGTAAACAAATTCAGTAGACCCACTGGCAGCTGTCAAATAATACCCACAGAGATTGTTTGACCTATTTTGCTGCAACAAAATTATTGCTCAGCCTTATTCATGACATGTTTCAAACCAGGAGAATAAAGTGAACATAGAGGAAAATCGTGTGAGCGGTCACTAACTGCAACACTTGAGGATTCAGCCACACACACGGACAGCTTTCAGACCACAACATTCAGACTCCACATTCAGTAAACCCAGGGGCGTGGCAGCCATCAGGAGGTTTAGGAGAACTCAAATGACCGCCCATAAAACTAAATATTGAAGTTTCTACTTAGGCCATAGGGTTGGATAATAACCCAAACATATTGATTTATCGTCATTTAAATCTGGCTATAAAATTGTTATATTTTTGGGCCATTTTTTGTCTCTATCAGCTGAAGAGAGACAGGAGACGTTAGGAGGAGAGAGTGGGGGATGACATGCAGCAAAGGGCTGAGGTGGGTTTCAAACCCACAGCTGCTGTGATGAGGACAACAGCCTCTGAACATCAGCAGCATGACATAGCCACTAGGCTATCCGACGCCCCCTCTTTATAAGTCTGTAACTCTTATATCAAATCATATTTTACAGGAGAGTAGATCAATCTTTGGATTTCAGTGTTTTGATATATAATAAATACTAATTTGGCATAAAACAAAACATCGCTAAACTTTTAGCTGAGGGCTTTAGTGAAGGGCGCACTCACACTAGCAAAGTTGTACCGTACCGTGCTGAAACACGATTGACCCCTCCCCCCCCATTCTTCCACTGGCCTGCACTCGCACTGGACTAACCAGGCCTGAGCATGGTTTCCTCTTTTACATAAGATCTTAATACAAGACATGAATGGCTTTACTTAATTATTAAGTGTGCTAAGTTTACAAGACAGACGGACTCAAGAAAAAAGAAAAAGAAAAAAAGACGCGCTGTCAGGGACGCGCTGTCAGGGACGCGCTGTCGGGTTCGCGTCCGCACATTAGAGAACAACATGGAGAACAAGACTACTACTTTACTGACTTTGTGGCTTATTTTGAGTCATGTTTAGTCAGATTCAGCCATGACACTCTGGGATTTCTCCATAATGAAAGCTGTCAACGTTGTGTACCTGTGCTTGTGCATGAACTGTAACGTGCCAAAGCACACCTCTTCGAAGTGTGCCAGGGCCAAGGAAGTGTACTGTGCTTGAGCAAGGATCAGAGCACTCACACTAAGGAACTAGACTTTAGGTGTGAAGCGTGCTTGGGCACGGTACGGATTGCTAGTGTGAGTGCGCCCTTAATTTGTTCTCTGCACTGATGGGAGAACAACAATCTCTGAGACACTTCAGACTAAACAGAAATGAAAGCTGAAGTTCAGTGACCTTTTCATCCTGAATGTTGCATGCAGCATCAGACTGAAACACAAGTCTCACTCATTTTCTGGCTGATGCCCTTTGAAGAGTGAGGCAGCATCATGCTTTTCTGCAGCCGTGACTTGGAAAAAAACTTCCCCTGCACTTGACTTGACTACAACAGCCAAAGTGAACAAGCCAAACCTCGAGCCTCATTTAAAATATTTTGAGGGACCTGAATATAGCAGGTCACAGATGTGCCCCATCTGATATAAACAGAGCTTGAGAGAATCTGAGAGGAGGACAGGAGAAACTGCCAAAACATGCAAAGCTGGTGGAAGTAGACGATGCCAATGATGATCCAACAAAGACATGAAAGGAGTCTATAAATGTTCATGTACTAAGATTCAAGAGCTGTTGATGCATTCACCGAGTTTTGCCTCTGTCAGTATGGGACAATGACTGTAGACTCATTACAATGAAATTTAGAGACATAATGAAATAGAGTTATTAAGGAGAAAATGAAAAAATGAAACAATCCAACAAGGCCCCTTCTTCATTTCCAAAGAGAAACATCAGGACATCAGACTGAATACATCAGGAAAATCTGTATTGCACTTTGCATACTTGAATATGAGGAGTTCATTAAATTGAATGCATATTCGACCTTTCTGTGGGGAAAGTTGAGATGAAAAAGTCAACTTTTAAATGCATGAAAAATGTGGAAAGTCTCAGTGTACATCAGCTCACTGGTGTATTTTCATACTCTAATCAAATGTACATGTTTGATTGTTGTTAAGATCACAAAAACGGCGGTGTTGTAAATTACTGAGTCTATTAGAAGTGCTACTACTCTCACACTTTTTCACAGATCTTTCCATCCTACCAGGAAATCTAATCTTTGAAACACATCCCTCCCTGATGTATATCTCACAGCATATTAATGGCTGCTGCACAAAATCACTTGCCTTCTCGCAGATCATCGGAGAGAAGAAACATAGAGAAGAGATGAAACACGAGAAGAGCACATGAATAAGCTAGATCTACTTCTTCCAAACGTCTTCCTTTTGGGGGGGGGGGGGTAAATAACAAGTCTAAGCAAAGGCTGTTTAAAAGAAATGGGAAAACAAGAACTATCACCAGGCCCCTTTATTATTGAGCGTTTCTGCAAAATGTGTACTTGTCAGCTCAACAATTTGACTATGTGTTTCACTTTCTTGTTTTCATGACTTATTTGTTCCACAACAGCCATTATAAGGTAAAGCAGCTCTAAAAAAACCCATTATACACCACCTGCCCCACCATACAGCCAGTTAGTGACTAGCCAGTGCAGACACTAATGCATTTAGGAATAAAAGAAGTCCCTCGGGAGACAATTGAGGTCAAAAAAGAGATGAGAGAGTAAATTGTGCACTCAGAATTGGTGGTGTTCATCAGGAGTGAAGCAGCATGACTCAAAATAATGATTTGTTATGTAGCTGCAGCATATGTAAATAAGTAATTGTTTGCCAACACTGCCTCTTTTCTTTGCTAAATCGACTTCAACACAATGACAGAGTAGTGAAAGCATCACTTCAGCTGCTCCCAAGTGAACAAAAACAACAGTTATTGAGAGTCAGTGTTCCCAAACTATAATAAGTGGGGAATTATGGAGGAAGATTTTTAACGTTGTATAAATAAAAGGTCTAAGCCAGTGGTTCTCAACCCGTTGGTCGGAAACCAAAAGTGGATAGTGGAGCAGTTTTCAGTGGTTTGCAAAAGTGTGCCTGTAAAAAACAGTGTCAATATAAATTCCTTAAAGCCTGATATGATGACAAAATAACCAGAAAAAATAATTTGAGCATGACGTAGGAATTGTCTGAAGGTTGTTGACTTCTCACAGCTTTCGTTTGATGTCTTGTTTTGTTTGTGGTATTGAAGATGAAAGCTATTTTCTCATTACTCCTAACAAGCAGATCAGGCTTCGATAAAAATGTGTTCTGTGTACAACACAGAGAAAAAAGGTTTTTAAATAATGTTTTGACCAATGTGAAAGTGTTTCTTTTAATTAGCAGGAATTGAATAAACAAACTAATTTGAGGCCTGGAGGCAATTCTAATAAAGTTGTGATAACCTCACATTCGCTGAAAAAATGATGCTGTGTTTGAACCTTTGCATAAGTAGAACAGTAAGGGCATCGCTCTTTGCTTTAGGATCTCCAGTTTCTCTTTCCGTCAAGGGTTAAATGTGAGGGTCCTCAGGGGAGAGAAGGAGGATCCATCTGTTGTCATTTCAAACAGCTGCTTCTCCAATGTACACACACACACTTGCACACGCACACATCAGAGGCATCGTTGCTCCAGATGGCACAGCTTCATTGCCAAATATGAAAAAGTTTGGAAAAAGGTACCCAGGAAGAGATACACTAACATATTTCAGAGACACACATGCTGACACATTCAGACAAATGTTATTAGGATGGACTGTGTCACGCCAGGCACACGGCCGCTCCGCTTTCACGGCCCTTCAGGTTTAATTTTCAGAGCGTTCCATTACTTTGCTTTAATTAAATGTGGAAAAAGGAGACACACAGAGAGAAGAGGCAGAGCAAATCCTTCATCTGTTCACTTCTAGATGGAAGCTAGTTTGGAAAGCAGTCATTACTAAACCGGACTTGCAAGAGAAGAAACACAAACACTATGAATCTGAATACACAGACCTGGCACTGTTTTAAAAAGTGATTAATATTTAATCAGACACGCAGTTTGCCAGAGACGTGCCCCCATTGAACAGCAGAATGATGAATGGGTGCTCACGGCGAAGGATGGGAAGATAAACACCAGAGCATCGCCAAGACGACAGCGGGAGGCGGGGACATCTATCACACCAAGGTTGCCAGGACAACCTGTCGCCAGTTGTCGCCAGGCGACCGCTTAGTGCCCGCTTGACTCATAGTGCCGTGGCCCTCAAGCAGCGCATGGTGCAGGAGCCAACTAATCACCAAGTTATACAACGACAGAAGAAGGAAACGAACAGAGGGAGGGGGATTTTTAAGTGGGGACAAAACAGTCACACACACTGAGAAGCGTGTGTGTGTGTGTGTGTTTGTGTGCGAGACACGAGGCAGCACAAACTTTTCTCTCCGTTTGTTTTTAAAGAACAACCAGTAGATTTGTCGCCTCAAACAGGGAGCAGAAATGAAATCATCATAATAATGTCTGCAAGTGGGTCAAATAATTGTATCCAATATACCTAATATATCTGAGTAATTAATAGTAATTTTCATGTAAATTTGGTATGAAATTAGTTCATGGTTTTTTATAGTCTCTGAGCGGCCCTGTTTCACAATGATAAGACAACACCCCCCCCCCCCACTCTTCTTCTCTGCCGACAGCTTTCTCCTCATGTCCTTGTTAGCAGTGTCTGTTTCCTCAGGGAACAAGAAGAACCTTAAAGACTGAACTATATAAGAGGAAAGATCGTATGTCTTCAGTGAGAACAGAAGTTGAGCAATAAGGTAGAAAAGGGCTTCTCAAAATTAATATACTGTATGTTTTCATCAATAAATGCATTTGAGCGAAGTAGAAAAAGTAATGGCGTGTACTTTAAGATGATAAAATGGGCTTTAACCATAGACTTCATAAAAAGATGAGCGCCACCTATTGGCTGGCTGCAGTGTAGGTCATAAGCTCCGCCTTCTTCATGTGGGACATGGGTCAAACTTTAAAATAAATGTACATGTCAAATAACTTGTTCTCAAACATGCATGGTTTCTGAAATTATAGATTGTTAATATCATTCTGATTTATATATCAGCGTGTTCACTTTTATGAGAAGTTTACTTTTCATTAGTTCTTTTAGGCTAAAGGGGGATTAACACCAAGATTTGCAGCTGTGATGACAAATCCAGCTCTTGTGGGGCTGCGTGTACTGGAATAGCAGAGTAGAAGCAGCGAGAGGAAACTTAACAAACACCAACACAAGAGTCATTCAGACTTTCCATTACCGTAAATGTCCACCGCATACCGAAACAAGAAGCCAGAAAAAGAAGGACAATTCCTGCTGAGTCTCCCCCTGCTGGCCATTAGAAATAATGCAGGTTTAAGCTACCATTTGTTTTGCTGTCTGTAGTAGTAGTGTTTATGCACACCAACATCATACTACGTAAACAATAAAGATCCAGTGTTTTTAAACTCATTAACAAAGGAAATAATCTTGTTTTAAATGTTCTGCAGTCTTCATTAGAAAGTCGACTTATTTACTGACCGCCTTAGTTAATCAAAAGATTGAATCTGTTCAATATGAAAAATAATTTGTTTTAGAGATTCTAACATAAACTCAATGACAAAAAGTCTTTCAACTTCTGCAAACAATGCAACTTTAACCAAACTAAAGTGGATGACTCAGAGGCTGCCTGATTAAAATGACCTGTACACTCAGAGACTGCAGGTATCTGATGTCCTTGACCAAGAGCAAAAGCAAAGTCAGGCTGCGACAAAGTTGGTATAATGCTGGGGGGAAATAAATGAATAAGGATACTGTATAATATGGGAGGTAAAAGTTTCCCTTAAATCCTCTTATATTCATATTGTGGACTCTTCTTCAATTTAATCCTGCAGATGTAAAGCCGAGAGAATCTGCCCGTGAAAATCTGCTGACTCCGTGTTCCTCTGACCTCTCTTCCTCTTTACTGTAGATTCACCTGTGCTCACTATCAGAGGTGATACATGGGGCTTTCTTACTCCGATGTACAACACCATTATAACTTTGTGGTTCTAATAGAAACTGGATTCTTTCAGCCAGACAATTTTAAATGTACTTAAAGAAATCTTAATATGAAGATTTGGGGAAATAAGTTAACTTTTAAAGATAGCTGTTTAAGTACTGCCGCACTTCTAGATTTTTAGAGTAGCGACAGTGAAAATACCCTCAAATACATTGAACTGACTTTTGCTCACATCAAAATATTTGCTTTAATTTTGATTTGCCATAGGAGCATTTATTCTTAATATTTTTTTCATAGTGTAAAGCTCAACCATACTATAAAAAAAATAGGCTGTAAAGGTCATTTGGGCCAGGGGCTTTCACAACATGTTAGAGCTACAGTGAGAGACTTTTGCTTTGTGAAAATATTGGCGCCCCCCGTGGACAAAGCGGGAGCCCGTTCTACTGCCAGGATGTAAACAAGCACAGTGAATGGATAGCGCCTCATAGGAGTAGGAAAGCTCAATTTTGACTGTTTTCTGAGTGTTTTCGTACCCTCAGGCTAGTTGTTTAGTTTGAATTAAAATCTCTATTAACCAAGTAGGAAATTAGTCAACTAGTCCTTAATTTCAAAAGATATTCCATATTCAAGCAAATTGTCTCAGAGGCTGAAAAAGTGCCTTTGGTTATATCCTAGCCCTTTAATGTTAACTCTAACAGTAACTAGTCATACTTCAGCGTAATGTAATCATTTATTTTGGGAATCCAGTTGCATGATTCTACAATGGCCACATGGCTAACAACAACAGATCAGCAGTACCCAATAATTACGTGCAAGTCCCAGCTAGGGGAGTCACAGTAGGCCAAAATACACAACACCTTGAATTGTTCTACATCTGGGTAATTGCAGTAAAACAGCTTCCACTTTCAGCAGCGAGAAACACTTCAGTACACACACCTAAAATCCAACCACACAGAGACTTTTTCATTGTCGGCTTCGTCTGTCCCAGACACTGTCCACCTGTTAACTATGTCGGTCTGGAGCCATATGAAATCTACCTTTTCTGTCCACTATGACAACGTGTTGTCCTGACACACTAATGAGGATCTTTCAATGTTTCTCAGGATTTTAAAGGGCGCACCAATCTCCACTGCTGACCAGAAGAAGCTGCAGGGAACATCACTTATTATCTGAACCAACTCACCACTAACAGTCGCGGATGATTTAGTACAGTACGTTTCTGTATGACAAATCTACCTCTCTGACGTATAGGGGGGAAAAGAGGAAGAGGAGGGAGCGATATTTCAATACAGAACCATTTATCCGACACACCATGACGTCTTTAAATCGTTGACATGTCCTGTACTATTTCTGTACATGGAGACGTGAACGCAGCCTTTAAGCAACAAGTCTAATGTGTATTCATGTCTTTCACATTTTCCCTCTCCTTTTTTAATATAGCTGCATCTTCTATCTCCTTTGCCCTCTCCCCCATTTTTTTCCACTTTGTCAGTGGATAAGGGTTGGACCCCTCCCAAACCCTGAGGCTTCATTACGTCTGGTACCAGTTTTTCAGCTCTGAACACAAGGTGACAGAAGTAACACCTTTTTTTTTAGGTGACACATCATGCCAACATACCATCTCAGTTTGTGAGTCATTTCTAGCAGTCCATTATCTTGTCCACAGGATATAAAGCTTCCTTAGATTTTGAGGCAATGTTTGCATCGTAATGCAGTTAGATTTTAATATCTCAATCTCTGTTTAAAGTATGGATACAGATTTAATGTGAGGGTAAGAATAAGTCCCTTTAAGGCTGTTCTTTCCAAAGGTCCCTGAACAATTGATTAAGTGTAGAAAATGCATCCCTGTTATTCTATAAGGGAAACAAAGTTAAGTTTTTTCTACCCGCATTTTTGACTGACTGACACCGCGACTGTTTTTTTTATTATACATTTCTGGACCACCCATCACATTTTTTCTTTGTAACCTGTGCCGTCAAAATATGATTTAGAATCATGATGGCGGCTGTGGTTCAGTCGTTGGTCGCGTCTTAACAAGAAGGTGTGGGGGTTCAAACCCCAGCTTCTGCAGTCACGTGTCTCAAGACTTAAGCTAACAAACTTTTATTTTAGCTCCACTGTCACAGATGCTGTTGGCTTTTGTAAAGTTGGTGTTTCTTGAAAGGTTTTCAGTTTACTTCAAACAACGGGGCTGAACAAGAGATGTGATTTCATTGTTTGTTGAGAGACTAGTCCAGTTAAAGAAAGGTCAGTACATATTGGAGAAAGTCTAACCCAAACCTCTGTGGAGGTTGGCTTTATCTTGGCTAAAACCAACATTTAAGTTGTTGTAGAAATGGAAAGATTATTTCAAGTTATTTGTCCAGTGGAGGGACCCAAAGAATTTCCTAGACTTGTCCACTTGACATGAAGAAGTCAGGTTTGAAGAATCCTTATTGACTTTAGTTTGACAAAGAAAAACTTACCGATAGCTTTCCTGAAGAATGTGTGAGCCGTGTTTTTTTTGTCGTCATTTAAAAAACTTTGAGTAATTGAGAACCCTTGAGTGAAAATAAATGAGGTTTCACAGTTCATTTGTCTTACTTTAATTTTTTGTAAGAAACTAGAGCACTAGTCTAAGTCTACATTTTTTAGGGAATGGCGCCATGAAATGTACCTTCTTTGATTAGCAGCGCCTGCTTATCTTTGCTTAGAAAATGTTTTTTTATTTCCATGTCCAGTTTGATGGACAGCAAAGTTTCTACAAGCTGAACACTTTTGGTACTGACTGACGTTTTTATTGTTTGAAGAAGCATTAGCAACCAAAACTCCTTCACTATTTTAGAGCACGTCCAATTGTTTTGTTCCAAACCACAATGCTGCATTCTGATCAGGCAAAAAAAAAATCAATACACTTCAAAACAAACCGAGTCAGAGAACAACAGTCAAGCTTCTCATTGATGTCGGTGCAGCTCTGGTGTAAAATGGAAAGCCCAATGAGAGCTGTTAACATTCATCACTGAGTTTCATGGTTCAATTGATTCTAGTTTAATTGTGTGAAATCTTAGATAACACAATTTTCAATCAATAAGAAGTGCAGTTTTTTGTGTTAAAGTAGAAGCTTTGAGTGACAGTATAATGTGAATAGCAAGACAAGTAAATTATATTTATAATGTCCAATACTGCAAATCACACATTTGACTTAATGGCTTTAACCCATTTAGACCTGATTAGACGCAGACGTGCTTCTACCTTTAAGACCTGATGAGACGTCGCATAAGGCCATGAACATGAGTGCAAAGGAAATTTTCATTTACACTTAAGGCCAATAGGTTTAAGCTTTCAAATGTTTTATTTGTAAGGTCTCTATCTGATACAGAGACAAAGATTTTAGTAAACTTCTGTGCAGTTTTTCTTAAAACCCTCAGGTTCTGGGAGGTTAATTTCAAACGTTACTTAGGTTTAGGGCGTTTTTTTAGGGTCTAAATGGGTTAAAGTCTGTACAGCATACAACACCCACCACCTCTGGTAGCCGGTTTGTTTGTTTGAGCTTCACCTTAACACTTCAACAAGGTGTAAAAGCATGCTTTTTTACATAAAATAATCTGTCCTAGTTTGCGATAAAGTCAAACTTAAGAGATGTGTTTATTACTGTTACTCAAACTAGTATAACCTTGAAATAATTCTAATAATTTCAGAGCACAAACCTGAAAAAAGAGGAATATAAAGACCCTTTTCAATAACAAGAAAGTCATTAATAGTGAATGAACACAGGGAAACACACTGACATCTCTGATTAAATATGATAAAATGTAAGTGTAATAATTCCTCATAGTTTCCAGTTTCAGCTATTAATTTGTTTGAGGTGAATTAAGGGCCCTTTCCCAAGTTTAAGGTGGTATAAAACATCTTTTGAGTGTGAACAATGCATTGATTTAACAGCTGATGACAGGACAGAGGTGTTAAGGATGTTAGTGAAGACCAGTAATTAGTCTGACAGCGTGCTCTATTGTTAGTGTGACAAATATTCAGGTTTGACTGTTGTTGACAGCAGTGACGTACATGTAGCTTGTCACTACATTAGCAGCCACTAGAGGGAGTCCTGACTTACAGTGTGTGTGTTTCTATGTGTGCATGTGTTCCTATCATTGCAGGGGGTTTGACTTTGAGTCAGCCTCCAGCTGCTGACAGATATTTTTAGAAGTGTCATTCACTTCATACACTTGGTTTGAGTTTGCCTCATGCTGTCTTCCCTTTGATACGTTTCTTTTCATCGTCTTTTTGCCCTGAAGGAGCCCACACACACACACACACACACACACACACACACACACACACACACACACACACACACACACACACACACACACACACACACACACACACACACACACACACACACACACACACACACACACACACACACACACACACACACACACACACACACACACACACACACACGTAAAGATGGAAGCCCTCTTTTTCAGGGTTGTGATGTTGCCCTTTCTTGTTTCTCTCTCTACACTGTATTTGCTCTTTTTTCTTTCAATAACAGGACCACATGCGCCACTAGATTTTATGTTTAAATAGTATTTTATGTTTCCAGAGGGAGTCACAGAAACCTGGTTTAGTTACGATCAGTGAATCTCACCTCACTGAGACTCTATGCTGCCCCTTTGTTTTTGTTTAAAGAATACAGAGCTTAATAATTTAGCCAAAACATAATCTTTCCCCGGTTGTGAATTAGGAGATCTAGTCAGCAATTTGAATTTTTTGGAAGTGTAATATAGCAAGATATGTGTCGCTTGCATTACACATTAGATGTGTACTATTCCTGCCTACTGTAATCTCCTGTGGGGAGTAATCTAGCCTTAACCTTTAGCCTTGGCCTGTAAATAATATTTCTGCATGCATCATAAGAGCCAGCAGGAAACACACAATTCATCATTCACATCACAGGCAGTACAGGTCTGTAAGATACAGCACTGTAAGGGAGTATCAATCGCCTCATCGAACTCTCTGCAGACAGGTCTCAAATTTTCATGAACAATTGATAATGAACATGGTCACGCTTTTACAACTATTATGAAACTTATTTTAGGTCAACAATTTAACAATAAATCACTGCATCCTAAAAAGGGTTCTGTCAAAACATATTTTTCAGTTTTTGCAAATGAGGACAACCTATAGAGTTAGAGCTGTAGCAGTTTAAACTGCTTTTAAAAATACTTAAACAATTAACTTTATAAAGACACAGCTTAGCAATAATCACATAAAAGGAGAGAAATAGAATAGACATCAACCAGCCCTATCAACAGAAAGCAGATACTGCTGTCATCACTTCACCTGCAGTAGAAACTTGTCAGAGCAAAGTGAGAGGGGTTTTTCCACACCCAAGAAAAATGAACCTATCAAACAGGAAAATGTCCATTTCAGAATAAAAGCAAATAATTACAGGGCTCAGTTTCAGTCCGCAGGCACATGTGTGTTTCTGACCCTGCAGGTGTGAAGTGCAAGAGAGAAGGAGGAGCGGGATGATACCAAAAATGACTTCAGATTTTGAGGGCTTCTTGCTGCAGTCAGACCAATCAACTCATCCTTCTAACCATGTACTCAGCATGTTTAAAACTTGAGGGATGTAACAACAGTGCATTAGCAACAACAAACAAGGCAGCAGGATCATCCTAGCAAACACTGAAATGTTTAATACACAATAAAAAAGCTAAAACTTCACAATTGACATATTAGAGGAAACATCTGATTGCAGAGTTCCCACTCTTTTCTAAGAGATGATACCACAAAGTCCAGAGCCACATAGTCTTGAGCTTCAGAGTAAAATATCGCACATCAGTCTTTCACTTCAACTCTGCATCAACAATTGATCGAACCCATCACTTAAAAAAACAACATTGCAAAACTATATTTCACACAATGATGGTTAAAACCTATAGTTAGACCTTTGCTAGTTTATCACAACACAGTCTACCTCAACCCCTTTACTAATATAGAGTGAAGTCTGTAACGGCGTAATGAGACACCGTTACAGATGTTACACGACTGACGTCATGACGTGGTCAGCGCAGCGCTGCGTTTGAAAAGGCAAAATAAGCAAATAAAAAAAAACAGTACCATTTGACAGTTTTCAGCCGGTGTTTGACTCGCTCACAGTTTGGCTGCCATTCATAGTTTTAACCACGGCGTCCCATTCATTATCAAACTCAACAAAAACACAGATTAGAAAGCTCCGAGCCAGAGTTGAACCCAAAAGCAAGCGAAACTAGCTAGCTAGCTAGCACTTCAACTTTTAGCAACTGAACCAAACATTATTCAACTGTTCAAAACTAGACGAGAAAATAAAGACAAGTTTATATAAACTCCTTGTAAAAAACATTTGAAATATTTCTTACATTATTTGAAGTTTCGGTCACTGTAGTTGTAGGCTACAACTTGTAGCGTTGTCTCAATGCTAGCCGGCGTGTGACGTCACCCGGCTCTGAAGTAATCTACGGAAGAGGATTAGGCCAGACTGTAAATATTAAGGTCAGGCCAGGCAAAATAAATAAATAATGACAGGAGAAAGATGGGGTTTTTTTTCGTTGTGCACTTCAAGAAACAAGTACAAATGTCAAGAATAAAATAAAAGGCTTACAATTTAGAGAAAGAAATTTAGTTAAATCTTAAAGTAGAACAATGAGAGTCTAACATCTCTGAGCCCTCGTCTGTTGTTTTTGTTTTACTATCAAATCTCTCTCTCTGTCTTTTCAAATAACATTCTTACATTTATAGCTCTGGTGAATCCTTTTAAAAATAGCTTCTCTTTAACTATCACAGCACTAGCAGAGCTTCCCTATGGACCAGGCTCTGTACGGCTGCAGCTGTTAAAGTGTCTTTATCTTGGATCGATACAGTCAAGTCTCTGCTCTTTGTGGCCCCAACACCTCAGGCTGCGTGTGTCTGGAGACTGAGAGAGAGAAGCAGCAAAAGCAAAGTAAATCCCTTTTTAAGAAACAGGCTTTACTGCTCATCCTTAAAGGTTCAATCATTGTTTGAGGTTTCTCACAAACCAAACAAACAAAGACAACTTTTTATTTTTATTTTAAAATGACAAAATGAAAGTTTTTGGGAGATATGGGAAGTACTAGACTGTGAAAAGTAAATTATCGCAGATAAAAATAAATGTTACTCAATAATGCAAACACAATTTCATACACTACTGATGAATATAGCAAATACATCCTAAAGAGAACAACAAAACAATAATGATCAGATTCATAGTCACCACAGAATGTATTCATGGATTAACATCATATTTTAGTTGTTTGCCATAACGACTGTAGCCAGTGGTGAGTCTAGAGTCAGCTGGGGCCAAAGGCAGAACTTCACAGGAGGCCCCTCCAACAAGCGTTCATCGTCATTATTATAGATAATGTGACACTAACAACAATCACAAAAATACAAATATTTATTTTTATTTCCATAGTTCACATTAGTGACATTTATACAATGTAGATATAAAGAAGAATATTTTTAAAAACGTGGAATTTCAAAATATAAAAATGAAGAACAATAAGAAACCTAATAACTTCAATGGAAACTAACTTTGGTTCATTTTCAGGTGAGCACGATTTTCAGCGTTTACAGGATGTACACATATATTCATTCATGCAAATCATTTTCCAGGACATTTTCAGTGACAATTTAGCTGGTATGAAGTGAACGCATCATGCCCATACACCTGTTACATGCTTATCAATGATGACAAATTTATCATAGCAAACATACATCTGCAGATGTATAGCACTTAAATGTAATGTGTGTAATGTAAATGTTTTTCTAATTGCCAATGGCCTAATTGCCAAAGTCATATTTTGTTTGTTTTCTGGGATCAACTGTGCACCTTCTTACGCTGGGCACATTGTTTTAACCAAATACTATCTCAGGAATCTGTTATCTCATCTTGTATTAGGGAGGCCAGATCATTCATTTTAATATTTGATAGTTTGGGTGTCGGGGTATTGAGATTGTTTTTGATTTATTGAACATGTGATTTTGGGGTTGTTTTGTATTACCTTACTTGATTGATTGGAGGCACAGGCACCCCATTGGGTCCCCCAGGGTTGTGACATGATGTGACACAAAAAACACTACAAACTCGGGGGGGAAAGTTGAGTTTTCAGGGCTGCAGGTGTAACCAGCGGTAAGCTATGAAGAACTTCTGGCCAAGAGCTCCCCCCTTGCTTTTTACCGTCTGACTAGCAACTTCAGAAGGGAAAATGGAGCTGAAGTTTCAAAACAAAGTTTAAAAGTCAAATTGTAGGCTGCACATGTTTGTGGTATGAAGTTGGCTTAGGGAGGGCACATCTGATTTTTGGAGGGGAGCTCAAGAATTCTGTCTCAACACTTTAAACTCATGTAAGCCTTCAATGTCCTTTGTTTATTGGTAATAAGTAAATATTACTCAAATAAGCCAACCTACAAGGGCACCCCTTTCTAGCATCAGTACTGCAGTAAGTGACGTTGTGAACTTTGCTTTGCGGTCAGAGCTCTACTGTCTCATATAGCTGCTGGCTAGCTGTAGACTCTTAGTAATGTTTACTCTGTTGTCTGCACATTTCTGGTGTTTACAGTATAAAATTATTGACTAACTTTTAATTTTTAATTTTTTTTAATTAATCAACCTCCTATATAAAGACAGACAAATGTCTGCTTTGTGAGTCAGATGTCACATGTTGCTTTCGTGGACTTGTATGGTTGAGTCAAATGCCAGGATTCAGTCAAACACAAAACACATCTTTCAAGAGCTTTTTATTCGAACATTCAAAATGAAAAAAAAAAAAATCTTTACATAAACCATCAGACAAAAAGCAACAAACAAATACAAAAATATGAGATGCAAAGATACAGAAGCAAGCTGGGCATTTAAAAAGTCAGAACGCATTAGAGTGGTTTTTTAGAAAGGTGAGGTTGAAACTGGAAAGCAACAGGTCTAAAGCCACTAAAAAGATGAAAACATTGCTGGAACACACTCTGCTTTTTGTGCATGCTCCGACAGCTGGAAGCTATGTGTGGATGTAAATGCAAGTACTTGCTCATTGGGTCCATAGGCTTCTCTAGTGTCCCATATCAGGTCCAGGTAGAATCTACTGCTTGTTGCGATCAAGGACTAAGCTACAAGAACGCACGGGACTGTGTAGTCATGTCCATTTGCATGCATGTGTATGTTAGCACGTCTATTTCTGGCGGTAGTCATCTGCATAGGCTCTGTGATCATCCTGCTCTGGGAACTGGTCTCCATAGCGCCTCAATATGTCCTGGAGGCTGGGCATACCCTGTGAGAGGGGCTGGTAGGACATGTGAGGTTCCTCCTGGCCGCTCTGGTAAGGCTCGGCCTCATATGGGTCCTGTTCCTGCTGCTCATGATGCTGCTCTGCTGCCCCCTGGTGTTGGTCCTCCTCAGCGTAATGCTCAGGCTGGGCCCCAGCATGCAACAGCTCGGGCTCGACGCGACGCAGGCGGCAGTCAGGGTCGTGTTCAGGGTCACAGTGTGGGTTGGTTGGCTCCAGGACGCCATTTCGGGATCCATCAGCATTCAGGTGGGGTTCATAGGCTTCAGCAGAAAAAGGGATTTGGCGATGAATCCCAGAGCGAGGATTGCTGGGCTTCACAGGAAAGCACTCGCGATCATAGCCAATGAAGCAGTCGTAGCCCTCCTTGGTCTTGCCTGGGGGACCCAGAGGGTGGCGCTCCTGCTGGTTGGGCTCTTCATGATTGGGATTGGAAAAAGGATACTGCTGCCTGGGGGTGGGAGGACCTCGGCGATGCATGGCGGCCGCAGCCTCACGGATCGCAGCGAAAGGATCATTGGGGTTGGACTCTGGAGCAGCCTCCATTCGGGGAGCATATGGGTCACTTGCTTGAGCTTGTGCCATGAATTGGCGCAGAAGTGCATATGGGTCATTTGCTGGAGGAGAAGCTGGAGCACTAGGTTGACGATACATAGCATAAGGATCAGTAACTCTGTTTGCATTAGCATAAGCATCCCTAAACATAGCATAAGGGTCCTGGTTCTGCTCAGCAGGAGGAGGGGCAGCACGAATGGCAGCAGCCTCCTCTTTTCCCTCAGATTTGTATGACTCAGGTGGAGTGGCAAATCTGGTGGCTGTAAGCGGGTTGCAGCCTTCCTCGAAAAGAGGGTTGCAGGATCCAGGACCAGCAGGGGCAGGGGGGTTAGGGGCACGGGGTGCCTGAAATAAAAGTCATTATAATTAAGGCATGAGAGCACATTATAATGTAAAGTTACAAAAGGCAGACGTTAAAAATCTGATGGACTGAAATTTCAATAATGCTTTGCAATAATAAATAAAGCTTACCACAAGGGAGGCAGAGTAGGCACAGAGGGGATCACGGACTGGATCACAGTTGGGGTACTGCAGGTAGAGACCAGAGGGGGCTTTCTGCACCAGCTTGGGTTTGCATTTAGGGTCTTTGCTAGGGTCACAGCCAAGGTGAGCATATGAGGGCAGAGGTCCAGCAGAGGGTGCATAACCTTGGGCCGCTCTCAGGTGGTACTGCAGACACTCCACGTCATCAGAGGAACAGATACGCAGGAGTTCAGCCTTCTGCTCCTGATGTGAGAAATACAGACAGACTTGGTGCCTTGGTGCCATAGTGTTTAGAGGGACTATTCTATCTTACAGTAACCCTAAAATCTTTTTGAAAAAATGTTTACATCATGTAGCATCCTATGATTCATTTGCAAGGACAAATGTTTGGATTTTTAGAAAGCATCTACAAATTAGGATGAAAATAAGTGTAATTTAACATTTGTGTTCAGGCCTTGATTTTGAGTATACACATGTGTTCTTTACCTAATATACTTTTACATTGTATGTCTTTTAAATTAGAGAATAATGAAGTCTATAATAATGAAGAATTAATGAGTAACTGATAGCGTACCTTAGAAAGGAAAGGCTGTGCGGATGGAGCGTAGTAGTAAAACCCTGACTGTGGGTCCTTGGCTGGAGCAGCAGACCTGACGTAGAGAGGTGCAGGGGCCTTCACTGGTGCTGGAGCTGGAGCTGGGGTGGCAGCTGGGATCACCAGGGGCAGGTAGGGGCTCTTGCCCTGGACCAAAGCAGCATACAGACAGTAGGGGTCCTTGGTTGGATCACAGGTTTTTACTGGTGCAGGTTTGGGGGGGTTCTGGTTTTGGTTTGGGCCTGCTGGTGTAGGAAGCCACACAGTTGGGGTCATCAGTCTCAGCGCAGGACTTGTATACCTCACCCAGATGGCGCAGGTAGTCTTTGTAAGAGCGACGCCCCTCAGCACGGTTCTTGTTCTGGAGGTATGCCAAGTAGATGCGGTCCATCTCATGAACCTGAGAGAGGAGGAGGAGGAGGAGGAGGAACTTTATTAGAATATACATAAGCACAAAAGCATAGACTTCATATATGGTATCACTTTGAATTTCTTTAGTATCAAAGATTTGTTGTCTGCTTACAGGGTGGCATTTAGCAGAGCAGTTATAGCTAGCATGAGTTTAAGTTCAGTTTAAACTGCACAAAAGAAACCAAAACAACCAGCTCAAGTTGCTGAAACGCTCAGTAGAGTAGAGGGGAACTGCAGAGTTTACTTCTAATTCTATGTGGAAATACTGGTGCAAGTCAGCTGCGAAGTTACAAAGATAACCGACTCATTGGTTATTTAAAATTACTGAGTAGCTTTAACCTTCATGGCGTCTTTTTTAAACTGCATATTGTTTTGTTTCATATGAAGACTTAACACTTAGATATTTACAGTATATATCAGGGGTTCCTTCAAGTTAGGGCCAATAACACTTCATTACTGCACTGTCACCTGAAATGTTTCTTAACTTCACATATTAAAATTCTTTACTGTTTTCATTTATTCATCATTTTTAAATATCGAATCAATGGTTTTCTGTCTTCCTTAACTGTCTTGCCTTGCCTCTGTATTTATGTTTACTTACTGCCTCCTGATTTCCATTTTCAGTGAAGAACTTGTACCATCCCCAGAAGTCAGAGTGCTGTTTGTACCAGCTGATGTTCCTGCGGTTGCGGATCAGCCTCCTGTGTAACTCTGCAGAGGCCGAACTCTCCTGAATACTCTCTCCTGCTGAGGCCAGAGACAAAAAAGAGATAGCACAGCTGATCCTAAGGCTTCAGCGCTCACTTGGACATCAAATTCAAGGACCTTGTCATGACTTTGAAAGTTTGCAACAAGATAGTCAAGGTCTTAAACTTGTTTACCAAGGGTTAGGCATCATTAAGCCATAATTGTTGTTACTTGTCAACCGTGTGATGGATACCTAATGTGATATAGCAGTAATTCTGGTAAGTGCTGATGATACATTGAAGCAAGGTGAAGTGCGGCGATAAATCAAGGTGTTACTCTTTAATCTAAAAGTACCTCCTTGGACTCATATTTCAAGAACTTTTATGGTCTATTATTCCGGTGAACTTGCAGCTTTATTAGAATATGCATAAGCCCCATGTTCTCGGTACATGGGGCGCCACCTCACCGCTAGGCTATCTGCACCCCACAGTAGCTAAGTTAACGTACAGTATATGCTGTTATACATGAAATCTGGAAAATTTCACATCCATTTTCGCTTTCTAGATGACCAACTGAAAGCAATGTTATATCAATATCCAACATTTTGAAACTTTTTATAACTTAACACAGCAGTAGTAACAATTTAACAGCAGTTGATCTGTAAATAACTGTGTTGTGAATAGGGTGGATGTGTATGCAACAAGATAAAGTTCACATATTTACCATCTCCCTTCTTCTTCTTCACAACTGGTCCAGCCGACAAAAATGCTAGAAATAAAGAGAAAAGCAAAGACAGATTTAAATCCAAAAAACTTCTATAAAAATACTGTAGCTACTGTTTTTTTAATGTGCCTTTAATATATAAATTACAAAAAAAGACATTAAAGCTCAGACAATTCCTGCGGATATTGTTACTTAAGTAGGGCAGGGGTAATTGGCTCTGCCTGAAGCTCTGGTGACTGCAGCTCTTTGTAGATTTTATAGGTGAGCCTTTAACTTCAAACCCCATGCTGCGCTTCCAAAGAGCTGTGTTTGCACTTGTCTCATATGTGTTCGTATGTGCACTGTTTGACCCCTTGCAGTGAAGGGAACAGCAGATTCAGCTTGGGTTTCTTTCATCTCCGCAGGGAAAAGGTGTTAATGCTTTACAGAAGGAGTGGAAAAGGATGAAGAAGTGAACAGGTTTAAGAGAGAGATCCAGAGGGGATAATTCAGGGTTATGTGACGCGTGACGGAAGTGGGAAAACACCAATCTCCTGATTAAAAAAAAAAGTTTTGATAAGCTTTGATGGGCGTAATCAGGCAGATGTGGTGTGCACTGTAGCGTGGAAGGTCACAGATGAAGGGTAACAAGCATGAATTTGCAGAGGAAAGAAAACAGAATCAAAGAAGAAGCTGAAGGTGACCCGAGGTGATGGAGGGATTTAGGGGAGGAAGAGGAGGGAGGGCTAAATGATGCTGTCTCAGTGGATCGGCTGTACTGTTTGTTTCTTTATGAGCCTGTAAAACACTGGCTGGCACATCTGGAAACAGCAGAGCTTTAAGAGGGCAGAGGAGGAGGTGATGCTGACAGGTACTAATTTTTTACAGGACCAGGAACGATGAAAGAAACTCCTCCTCCCCCTTTAACCATCAAGACGTGGGATTTCTAAAACCACCTTTAAAGGAAAGATAAGCTCTGCTCTGCTGTAAATATGCCAATCATGTGGAAACAGGTGGTGGTGGTGGAGCAGCCTGTCTTTACGTTGAAGCTTTATAGATGATATATGAACACCACAGGCTGTGTTAGAGACACATTATGATATAAAACGTGGCACAGTTGAGTTACAATCACTCTTAGCCAGCTTAGCGATGACAAGATCTTTGACCATGAACTGATGGAGGGCAGAAACCCTGAGCAGTCCAACTAACCCTTCGCCTGAAACCTTGCAGGCTGGATTACACAGCTATAACTCAAATGCAATTTATCTATTAAGAGGTTTAAAAAAAAAAAGCAGAGTAACACTGAGGCTTCAGAGCAAACTGAAGAATGATATGCAGAATGTAGAAACACAGGCAGGAGGAGATAAAATGTAAATGTTAAGTGCACATTTTTGCATATTTTAATGAAGGAAAAACTGCTCTCTACTTCTAGTCCACTGTATTTTCATAGCACATACTTTATTTTTTTAAATCCATACATTTCTGGAGAGTATGTAATCAGTAGTTTTGAAGATTAAGGGGTTTTAAGACTTATTTTTGGTTAAAAAAATGCTTTTTACACACGTCAATGTCCTAAAAGTTTCCCTATGGTTTAAGGATTTTATCACATATAATCCAGATCTACAAGCTCGAAATTAAACGGTAAAGAATATATAGAAATCTACTTTCAGAAGTCCCTATACTTTAGATTTTCAGATTATATACAAATGCAATCAAAAGTCCACTGTTGAAAATCTGTGTTGTGCTTTTACTTAAATAAGGAATCTGAATACTTCTACTTGAGCTAGTAATTGCATAGGCGTTAATTTACCATGGACTCCATGCAACAGATGTTTGCAGATGAGTGGATTGTCTGGTCCTCACTGTGTACTCACCTGGCAGCAGCATCAGGGCCAGCAGAGTGGCGACCAACACACCAGAGAAACTGGTTTTCCTCCTTCCAGCCATGACTTCACCTCCTCCTCTCTCCTGCTTAAAAACCAACACACATTCAAAATGTGCTTTCCTCTCAAAACATTCAACACCATCACTTTTACACCTTGAAACTCAGCTTTTTTCTCTCCAGATCCACTGTTAATGCTAGAGTAATAACCAAAACCCGGAGGTGAAGTCAAATTTGTTGTTGCTTCTCTAGATTACTTCAAATTGGAGGGGAGTTATTGCTACAATGATAAGGTTATGTTTCAAGTTATTTCTGTACAGCTACAGATTTAGTTGCAGATCTCAGAACAAGAGCCCACAAAGATGATTTGTAACCAGCAAGAATGCTCCGTTTTGAAGAAAAACTGCTTTAAGGTGTTACATTTCACTTTGTGCATGTTTACACCTGGAGGGCTGTGACCCTGCAGCATGCAAGTGAACTAAACAAACATGTTGCCACTTAGCTCCTGGCTCGTCGTAAAAAAGACAAAACCAGATGTTGTTTAGGGCTCAAACTTGACTTCAACCTGAACTTGGATCCCTGGAAAGTACCTTAAGTAAACATTAAGTCTCTTACCTGTAGTTATCTTATCAGCCTGTCTGTCTGTAGATCCAGATGTGGACTCAAATGAAGCCTGATGACTCGGTCCACCTGGACTCAAACACTAATTTTGTGTGAGTGTGTTTTTTTTTGGGGTGTGAAAGAGGTTCCTCTGCACCCTGTCCCTGTGGCCCTTCTGACAGACTGCTCTGATGGAGGGATCGGACGAGGGTTTTAAACCAAACACACACACACACACACGCAACAAACACTCATTAACAGTCACACAGTAGAAACACATTTAGGGAAGCACCTGAGGGGGTCAAGGGCCACCGCAACGAGAAGCCTGATTGGTTGGAAAACTTTCAGAAAGTTTTAGCCAATTGGAGGAACCGTAATTAAAGACAGAAAAAGAGGGAAGGTGGGAGGGCTTGAAGCAGACATGGAGACGTGGAAAGAGGTACGGGAAGTTGTCTTTTGAAGTTAACAAACTTAACAATTTATTATAAATATTTGATGTTTAGGGTTAGAGTCAGAGTCTAAATCGTGTTTTTTTAACGCAATAATCCTCCAAAACGGGTAAAACAATAGAGAACAAACATCATTAGAGAGCAGACATCAGGATATAATGAAGGGGAGCTGAGGTGCCACATAAGCACTTCTCAGAGACCCTCAATGATGCCTAAACCACAGCTTCACACACACACACATGCAGGGGACAGCTGGTCTACACATGAGGAATTTGTTAATCTACAGTTTCCTCCTCACTTTAACTGTGTTCAGGCATGCCAGCCTTGTAAGACACATGCACAGGTTTTTTTTAAGGGTCTCTGCAAAGCCTGTATAGCTGCAATGTGTGATGCAATATCAGCACATCTGACTGGATCAGCCTTTAATTCCTTTAGAACTCTAAGGAGTCTTATGAGGTTGGAGTCCAGGCCGGCTTTTGAGCGGGTTTTATAGTTTATGCAGAAAAATAAAGTCTGCTTTTTCATACCTGAAATGATTTAACCCAAATAATTCATGTCTATTGATGACAAAATGAGTTTTTAATCTGAGTAGAGCTCAGCGAGAGGATCCATTCTTCTATTATCTTTGAAAAACAGCCTCTCTTTGATCAACTGCACTCGTTCAAGAGTTTAAGCACAGAGACTAAACTTCTTCGATTTTCATATTTGATAAAACTGAAATATATTGTCAAAGCACACTCATGGTGCTTTTTGTAATCTTGAGTCTGTTTTTTAAAGTTTGGGATTGGTCTCTTGGATTTTAGGGACTGACCTTTTTTTGCGGTGGCCATTTTTTGCCTTTATTGAATAGGACAGCTGAAGAGAGACAGGAAATGTTGGGGAGAGAGAGTGTGGAATGACATGCAGCACAGTCTCTGGGAAGAGGACAATAGCCTCCGTACATGAGGCACTCGCCATAACTGCCAGGCTATCAGGCGCCCTGTCATAAATGATTCTTATCTGTAACGATAAAGTAGAGCTGTTCCATTCGCCCTCTTCATGATTACTGACTGCATCTTTAGTCTTTGGCTCAGACAATGATTTGTCTGCACCTGAACAAGACCGCTTTATTTGCTGTTTTTTTAGTATTTCCACATTTTTTGCAGCCCCCTTTTCCTGTCCCATCCCGTCGTGCCCCGGCTGAGCATTTAGCTGTCATGTTAACACTGTATCTCGTATGTAATTAACGTTTGCTAACAGGTGTTTCACAGAGCCAGCAAACCTACAATCCAGCCAGGAGCAGATTCAAACACGACAGCGCCAAAACCATACTCATAATTTTCTCTGAAGCTGGAATGCGAGGGATCCTCAGAATTTAAAGACACCTGGTTCACCAATGAAGACAGCTTTTTTTTGGTACAAAAGAGAAAAAGGTTTTATTCAAGTGTGGGACATGTTAGGGATATAAATAAGACCGAAGCTGTGGTCAGAATGAGCACGATTTCATTTTCTTATCGACACGTTCACAGTAAAGCACAGGTGTTCAGGTGCTGTGGTCACTGCAGGTCGTCGTCGTCGAACAGATCCTCAAAGTCTGCAGGTAGAAAAAAAGAGAGAGCAGGGTTAGAATTAGTCCAGCTGTTGTCTCAACTATAACATCCTTACCTGTGAATTACATTTTGGGCACTTTTCTGCAGCTTTTATTTTGTTAGCTTTATTAATTTACTTGCAAAAATGAAGCCACATATATTAGTAATAAGACACTTCACATGTGCTGGATGCCTAAACATATAGCGGCGTGTCTCTATGCTTCACCTGACGAGTTCAATGAACACTGAAGATAATCAGGACTAACAACAGGTTGTTCCTTTATGCATCACTTACAAAGAACTGAAGCTGAGGACATTTTCCACATCATTAAACAAACTTTATACTGGCATAATGACACACTGTAGGGGGAACACTTCGTCTGCCCATTTACGCAGAAGTAAAAGAAGTGTTTTTTTAATTAATGCTACTTTGACCACTAACATCTTTGTCTTAAATGCCGTTAGTTTCTTACCAATGTAAAACGTACTCTGACCTTTTGAGTCGTCTTTTGGAGACTGGTGGTGAGCATTTGTAACAAGACACATCCACCACGATGTAACTGTTGTGGAAAGTACAGAAATATTCCTCGAGGGTTTTTCAAACTGGGAAACAAACTAAAATTGATTTGCAGCTGTAATTAAACACTTTAAAGCAACACATGATGTCTTCTTTAATCATACATATTTACACCAATCAGCTCAAATGTCCACAGGCTGAACCTGTGTCAGCTCACCAGGATTTGGGAACTCTTTCTTTCATGTCTGTGTGGTTTCCAGGAACAGGACATTCCTGTGTTCAGCCTAATAAGGGACAGAGTGAGTCAAAAAAGCCTTCCCCACGGCTACCCATAACACTTTGCAACTTTTAACACTGTAAACAAGCCCCCCCCGACTCCAATGCTATACCTTCTTTCTTCAACCTGGTCTAAAAAATGTATTTCACACTGTTAAGTTGACCTTTTTAAAAAGGCTTAACATGATATTGTCATGTCCACGTCAGGTCAGAGTACACCTGGGCTGACAGCCTCATTAAAGGGGACAGGGCTCCAATCAGACCTCACTTCATTCTCAAAAGGGAACTCTTTAGTGTTCATTTCTTCTTGTAATAGACAATGTCTGTTTTGTCTGTTTGCAAAGATGAGTTTATGAACTAACATTTCGACGAAAAAGCACAGAACGTTTAGTCCCAATAACTACTTTTCAAGGAAGCAAAGGTTCTTTCAGCTTTTTGTCATTTGCGTTTCCAATGAAGTCAAAAGACTAAAAATAATTGGACTAATTTGTCCACTGAAGTATGACATAGTGCAGCCTTTTTTTCCACATCATTTGACTAGAAGTCAAAACCTCATTATTGCAGTTTGCTGTTTTGTAAGCCAGATTTTATCCACAGGGTAAATGCGTAATAGGGCCTGGACCACAGCATTGGTTTGTTTGATGTAAAATGTTTTCTGTTCCTCCTCTGATGGGTTGATACGCACTACACACACACACAAAAACTATTGGCAGATTTATTTATTTTTTTAAAGTGGCTTAAATTCAAAATTTGCAGTTATTGGACCAATCACAGTAAGTCAATGTGCAAGCCCCACCACCAGTGTTTCAATCATTTTTAATCCCAGAAAAGGAACTTTAACTGATCTGCCTGTCTAGTAGTCTTTGTAACTATTTCCACTACACACCTTATTGCGGTCTGTCCCCGAGTAACATGTTTTTTGTATGTTGTTCTCTTTATTCCTGAGTGATCTTGTAGTTTCCCTGAGATTTTTAACCTTTACGACACACACAGATCCTGGGGGGTCTCTCCTGCGTGAGATTGAAAAACACAGTTTCTTCAAATGTTTCTGAGGAAAGTTTCTGCAGCAGAAAGAGCCTACGGTTGTAGAGTTCTTTTAGTGCACCATATAAACACAACATTGTTTCTAATAAAACCTTTAAGTTGCATCATTCTGTACACAAACTGTCAGTCAGTCTAACTCTGTGTACTAGCTGTTTCAGTTTCTGACCAAAACACAGCATTCAAACATTTTCAGTGGATTTCATTATTGTCATGAAGGGACCTGAGGGGACTCCCTGTTAGTGCCTCAAGAAAGTTTGTACTATTCATGAGATTTCACCAACTGACAGTTTCATAGTGTTTACAACCCAGGTGATCTAAAACCTGGGTCCACATGGTGTGTGTGTGTGTGTGTGTGTGTGTGTGTGTGTGTGTGTGTGTGTGTTTTTAAAGCAGCTGACTGGCGAGGTGTCCCGCTGGGTTTCAGTCTGACTGCGGCCATAAACTCTCTTAACCATCCTCCCTCTCTCTCCTCCTTTCCTCTTTCGCTCTCTTCTTTTTAACAATCAGCCCTTTTTTTCTAGGTCATGTGCTGCTGAGCCAAAAATTGTTTTGGCCTGAAGCCGACGCTGCAAGACGGAAAACCGATTAGCTTGGTGCTTTTGTGCGTCCTCTGCGTGCGTGTTTATGTGTGTGAGGAACACATTAACTTGTGTTTACAGGGGAATAACTGGATTTTTGAGGGTTAATTAAAACAAGGCATTGTGGTTTAAGCAAGAAACAGGATAATGTGCTTCCACTAAAATTCTCTTTTAAATGCAGATTGTTAATAAGCTGTTTCTCCCCTTTATTAACAACTGAGGAAATATTGGAATATTCTGGAAGTGCTAAAGTTAATTTCTTCTAGAAAAAGCTTTTCTTGTGATATAATGCTGCCACTTAAAAGATGTTTTATTATGTTCAGGTGTTGGAACAGTTCTGCCATGTGTTTCAGCTTGATCTCTTAAGTTTAACCTCAAGAAGAAAGCTTAACTCGGCCAATAATAAGACTCCTCTGAATGACTAGTATGCGTTAACCCAGTCACTATATTTCGTAATTTGGTGCACACAACAGCCTGTCACGTCACAATCATCAGTGTCTACTAATAGATGTGGGTAAAATGTGAGAAAACAGTCTAAAAATCAATCATAACCGTTCACTTGCTTTAGTTATCAACACTTGTGAGAAGCAAGTTTTTAGTTTAGCTTTTTAATGATTCAGCAAGACTTGTGTTTAAGAATCTCTTTAATTTCTCATTGACTCTACAAGCTTTTTGGTACTGACAAAATACTCAGCTGGATGATCAATAAAGTAAGGCAGACACTTACCATTAAAGAAATCAGAGTGCACTGCTTTTTCATTGGCTGCCAGGTCCATTAGCAGGCCGCTGCTGCCCCCTGCCTGTTAACACACAGCAGTGCAACTGTAGTAGTTCACATTACTCACTGACACACACACACACACACACACACACACACACACACTACTATTTCCTTTTAAATACACAAAGATATTGTCATAATGATAATATTATAAATCTACCTAGCTTTTTAAAGTAAAATATTCAGTAAATATAGAAATGTCAGAAGTTGGACCTTCTGCACATCCAGAACTCATAGTGTCCTAATTACTTATATTGTGTGTTTATCTTCAGTAGATTCTTTACTGAGTTAATCATACTTGGGCTTGTCTTTCTACGGGTTTACTATTTCATTCCCATGTGAAAACGACCAAAGCACTTTTTACGACACTGAGAAAAAAGAGAGGAGCCCAGTTGTAAAATGTATCTTTGAAAAGTCAGGCAAATACAATGTCTACCCTAAGCTACGAGTGATCTTAAACACTTCGTAATAAAAGATGTACAAAAAACTAAATGTATCGTTCGTATAAGAGGTAATAATGCTGAAAATGTCAACAGGCCGACAGACAGATTCAGGTGTATATATATATTAAACTAAAATTAGGGCACTGCCTTCATAATGTAAGCTATCACTTATTTCACAGCATTGAGCTAAGCTAACTTTAGCTAACGTAATTAGACATTTTCTCTCCACATCGATTAACGTACCTCGTCCAGGTCCACGTAAGGTCCAGCTCCTTCAGGAAACATCTCGTCCACTGCAGGTTTCATTTTGTTTTCGGTTTAACAATAATTACTTACAGAAATGAAGTTTGGGAGTCGCTATGATAGATCGCTCACGTAAACAAAAAACGGTGTGCCACACTAAAATGGGCTCGGCTAATGGTCATGTAGTCTACTCTGTACTCAAAGGTTCCGTGTTTCTTCTTCGGTGGATTTTCAAAGGCGGTTGGCATCCATAATGTTACATTACCGCTGTCTACTGGTTTCAAATAAATCTACAATATGCTGATTACTATAAACGTGTGAATAAAGAACACAAAATATAACAAAATCAAATACTAATAATATTCATTGCCCACCCCTCATCCAAGGCTAACCTCTGAGAGGGCCTGAAGGCTTCTCTCCAGTAACTCCCTCAATATCCAAAATTGTTTTTGTCGCATTAACAACGATTTAAATTATTTAACTGACTTTCTCCCAGCTTCAGCAGCACAGTTCATCACCATTGCCAAGAAGGCTAAGGACTTAATTTGCCGCTACTCTTTATGGCCTCTGTCGGACTCCTGGCTGTTCCCTGTTGTTTGAATCATTTTCTTTTCTTTTCATTTGCTCGTGTTTGGACCTCCTCTTTGCTCCCATCTCTTTACTTTCCATCTCTCCCCTTTTCTTTGGGCAGTCTGCTCCCCAGTCCTAAGGGTTTTATCCTTCAAAATATGGCTGTCCAAATCCACCCCAAAACTATAGTAGTAAATAGGCTGTTTCAAATACAGCCTTTGTCTCACTATACGGTTTCAAGGTTTAACGAACCCAAAAACAACTCTCTTACCAACACCATAAATTCAAGAAAAATACACAATATGAAGACATTGCTTAATTTGGCAAATGTTTATTCATTCATGGCATAAAGCATGAAATGTCCAATTCCTCAAAGGGTCTACATCTGTTCTCTATATGTTTGGCTAGCCTACAAACAGTATTACACTTGATACTCTATATTCTGTTAACATTTCCTCAACTCTTATTACACTGTGTACCGAAAAAATACTGAACAGCCCCCTTGCTGCTCTCTTCCTGCTCCTCTCTTAGTGCTCATGTCCAGCGTTGCTCTCATACCCCAGGGTGTCCCCGAGGTGCTGGTGGGCATAGAAGACCCGGGCCAACTCGTTGATGTGTTTATAGGCACCGATGGATCTGAAGTATTCAACGTAGTTCCAGAAGTCAGTGGTGGAGTAAGGCCAGTAAGGGACAGCTGGAGGTTCATCATAAGGCACTAAAGATGGGCAGGACACAACTGTATTATGGTGATGTGATCACACTTTGTGTTCATGTACCTACTCTTTTCACCCACATTTGTCAGTCAGATTATCTTGTACAGTTTTCAGTAGAGAGGGGGTATTAAACATTATAAAAAGCAAAGTTACTAAAGCTCTCAGACTAATTTAATAGGGTAAAAGTGCAATATTTGTCACTAGTATACAGTGGAGTTGACTTTCAAAGAAAAGACAACATTCACAACTTTTCTTATATTTCAAGATTAACATCAAAACAAATATAGCAGAGAAGGAAGGGAAAGAAAGGGAAATCTGGCCATATTATATGGAGCATATTGTGTCAAAATATGTATGCATCTAAAAAATAACGTTATTTATATACAGTACCTCCTTCTGGGATGACTCTGGCCTCTGTGAGGAGGAGGAAGGAGAGAAAAAAAATTAACCTTCCCAAACATTCCTAGGCTTTCCGAGCACAAAGACGGGATTCAAGATCGGAAAACTGAGCTCTCTTCCAGAGGAATTCAGGATACCCTCCTCAAATATTATTTTTGACCAATCCAGGCACGCACACACACACATGCACACACACACACACACACACACACACACACACACACACACACACACACACACACACACACACAAACACACGCACACACACACACACACACACACACACACACACACACACACACACACACACACACACACTCGGACAGAGACCTCTTTGTGCACATGCAGTCACTAACAACAAATGATGTCCTTTAAGTGCGACATTATCACATCAGGGAGAATCATTCATGACTAATAAACAGATAAAAATGTTGAAGCGTGCATATACACACTTTGTTATACTTAATCAACATTGCTTTTTTACCATAAAAACTCAGTGAGCTTGTCTTCAAAAGAACATTTATTCTGCAGTATACCATCTTTTTAAAAACTCACCGCTGACAAAAAGGCAGAGGAGAACACCGAGCAAGAGCAACAGCTTCATCTTTTCTCCCTACAAGAACAACAATGCCCATCATGCATCAGGTTTCAATCCAATAAGCACAGTCACAGTACATTCATGCAGTTTATAATAGACATCATTCTTAAAATCTAGCTCTGAAAGTTATTGTTTGTTGAAAGTATTCATATAAAGATGAGTGATTTTTACCTGTGAATGGTTTTTGTGAAGCCCTGCAGAGACGCTCTCCCTCCTGGTTCACTCTGACCTGTGGTGTGTGGTGAGGCTCAGTGTGGAAGAGCCAATGGACTTAGAAACACACGCACACACGCACGCACACATACACACACACCCCACTGTGCACGTTACAGTTACACTGTTTACAGAGAAATTATTCAGAGATTTTTCCAGCTGGTTTGTATGTGTTTCATTTCTTGTTTTATTGTGGATGCAGATACAGTTATTCCCCTCAGTTGCTTTACTTTAAATACTTGACCTACATATTTGTTAGTTTCCTGTTAAAAAACTTAATTTCAGAAAGGGGGTCAGTGAAATACTTCAACCAACAATTTGTCCTTCACCTTATTTAGGACTGCTAATGATTGTTTTCATTCGGACTTATTTTTGATGAACAGATTTCTGATTTGTTTGTAAAAGATAATAAAAATATGTGTTGAGTAAAAGCTCATTATAGATATCAAAATCCTGAAGTGATGCCTTTACATTTCTCCTTTTAATACCTTTTTCATTGTTTCTACTGACCTATTGTTTTAGCTGTGAAACTAATACCAAAGGATTTTGTTTTACAAGAAAAAAATCTTTATTCATGAAGTAATCAAAGCTGTCAGATTAAAAAATTGGACGTCAAACTACAATAATCCTCTCCTACAATGAAATGGCAGTAAAAACTTGTATGAAAACTAAAAAGTACCTCAAATATGTAGAAGAATAAAGTACATTTACTTTACTTGCATAATGTAACATCACCTGAAAGAAAATCAAAGTACAATAAACTCACTTTGTGTAACTTTATTGATCCAAAGAATTCCCTTCATCTGTAACCCACTCAGCAGAAACTAAAGATTAAAATATCAGAATGTATTCTTAAATGTCCTTCAACGTGTTCATTCCAGGGCTGTCAAACAATAACACTTTATAATTGCTTGATTTCATTTTTGCAGTTTCAATCTTGTTTGAAATTCAGTTCTTTCTTTTATAAGATATATTTTTGGGCTTTTTATGCCTTTATTGTAGAGATAGGACAGTGGATGGAGCTGGAATTTAGAGAGAGAGTGGGGAATGACATGCAGGAAAGGAGCCACAGGTCGGATTCGAACCCGGGCCGCCCACTTGGAGGACTATAGCTTCCATTTATGGGGCGTACACAGTAGCCACTTGGCTACCGGCACCCCATAATTCAGTTCTTTTGCTTTTAAAAAACTGTTTTTGTTTCACTTTCATTTTGAACTTTTGTACTGTCTTAAGCTGAGGGTGCGCTTCTTCCTGTTTGAATACAAACCTGCTCTTATTTCTAAATAAAATAAGGAACTACCTGTAGATCGAAGGTTAGGAAATAAACTTAACTACGGATTCAAAGGCCCATCAGTACAGGAAGACGTTACGGAGGCTTACCTACAGTACAGTGCGCCCAAAGGGACAAAATAGCATGTGATTAGAAAAATGTAACGCATTCATGTCAGACCTCGATTTAACGCGATTAATGCGTTAATGCTGACAGCTCGAGGTCGTTCTGTTTGACAAGCTGATTGAGGGATATAAAACACAGTGTGGTTTTTCTATGGAAAAAAAAAATCTAATCATTTATTTTTTGCGAAACAAGGTAGAAGGATAGAAGATAATGAGTTCCATTTAAATGATCAGTATTCAGACCTGACTTCTCTGACTGGTTAACTGAGGGGAACTCTTCATTTATTTCTAGTTGTCCTTGCAGCCAGTCTGATCCGTTGGCTTCATCCTGAAGAGATCGATTCCTTCATTCATCAGCAGTTCTTTGGCATACTCAACGGTGCCATAAGGTATGAAACGTGAGCGGCCGAGGATCCAGGCGTAGTCGATGTGGAAAATACGGAGGATGTCTGTGCAGGAATACACGACGGCCACGCTGGTGTAGTCAGTGGATAGAATCCAGTAAGGGCTGTAGGGAGTGACTACGAGCAGAGGGTGCAGACATGAAGGAGAAAGATGATGAATATTTTACACTACATTCAATTTGTGAAGTCTAGCTTTTAGTTAATAGCAGGAGAATCAAACTTTATAGGATAACTTAAACGTGACCTTGTTTATCTTTAGTGAAACTTAAAATGCACTTTCAAATCGACTTCATGTCATATTCTTCCTTGAAAATAAAACATTTCATTTTCATACTATAGCCTGACCCATACATTTTAAACTAATAAAATCTGGGGTGTCTCGAGTCCCTAAAAATATCTTTAAAACACAAATAATGTCCCGGTCTTGAACATTCCCTGTCCCAGTTTTTACCAACCAAAACAATACACCGTTCTTGCAACACTGATTTGTCTGTATGGCTTTTGCTGACTTTCACAGAAGTGTTTATTTTATAGCAATCTGTGCACTAGTTCAGTAGGACTAACCAACTAACAAAGTAAGCAACATAGCCACAGAAGCCACAGCCCCATAGCATAGCTAAAAATGGTTACATTTCTGTTTACAGCAGCTACTGCTTGAAGCCCTGAGAGGTCGGTCTTGAACCTGTTGCCTGAACAGATGCGTCAGTGATGTAATGCTCAAGTTGGCTAAAACAGGACGTAAACATCTACTGATAACTAAGATGTCCAAAATAGATGATTCACAGACAAACAAACGGGCTTATTGTCACTAAGATGACAAATGCACTGAGGCTGTCGCATCATATGTCAGCAGATCTATCATCATTCCAAAGGTATGTTTGCACAAATAAGCTCTGTGATGAGTGAAAAGTCTGCAAACGAGTCGTTACTTTTTGGTTCTTTGTATGTTTTTACGATAAGAAAGATTTCATAAATATAATAACAATATAAAAACCTTTGACACCACTCTGAAGGATGAAGATGAGGACTTACAATACGAGAAGCTGACTCCAAGCTGCGCCGGTTCTCTCGGGTCTGGAATCACTGCGGTCCCTTCTGCTACCCTCGTCTTCTCTTTACTGAGACACAGAGAGACATAGAAGATGACATTTTGATGGGGATTGCAGCTTAAGTCTGTTGAACAAGAACATGTGTCACTTCAGACTAACTGTCAGCATAAACATGTTGTTTCACAGTGGGGTTGTTGTACTCTTTGGGATATGAGTACTTCAATATTCTGTCAGAGGTTTCCAAATTGACCTTTTTGAAAAAAATACAACTTGTTCCATTTCCCCCAATAAAAAACAAATTTCTCCACAAATCTGCACATTAATTATTTGCATAATACATTCTTAAAAACAAAAAAACAAAAACCATCATGTGTCAGATAGAGCCATGTTGCATCCAGTCTTTATGCTAAGCTAAGCTAACTGGCTGCTTACTCCTGTGTCATACAGAAATAAGAGTACGGTAGCTGACAGCTGCTAGCTCATTGTTGCTATTATATTGACGTGATTCTGTCTCGTTCAAGGGTACAACTTTTCCATCTATCCAATGGGTCTACCTCACTCTCACCAGTCAGTAATAAACGGTCCCACACAGCGCCCCCTACAGGCCTGGAGCACTTCTGTTGAAAAGGCCGGATTTGCAGCGTTTTTCTATTAGCAGTTGTTTTTCTGTATGTGCATGTTTTTGACATTGTATTTGCAGCGTGTTTGATGTTAATGCAGTTGGTTCAGCTTTTTGCAGCACGTCTGTTTCATAGGCAGCGTGTTTCAGCCGTTGCATTTGTTTGGGACGTTTGGATTTGCTTTTGAATTTGCCCCTTTTGTGAATTTGCTACGTGTTTTTCTTAATGTCAGTCGTTCCAGCCTTTGCCCAGCGCTTGCACCAGTCGGCCACTGTATAACAGCGGTATAGATCTAGTGTCTGAACTTTTCTATAGCAAACAAAACACAGAAAGAAATTGAAAACATCTACAGAACTAATTGTTTTGCTATGCAGGCTAAATCTCTGAATATCAAAAACAACTAAACAAAGCTGTCAATACTCACTAGAACTGAGTGTTGCGCACTTGAATGGTGCCATCTTGCCTCACAGCGTAGTTTGCCTCGATGCACTTTCCTCTTTCAAAGGAAGCAGGGAGCTTCTCGATCTCATACCAGCGTCCGAGATACTGTAAACAAACAGGCTCAATTAGTTCTGTGTAGTGTGTTGAGTGTACCTGAATGGACTGTTTTTACTTGTGTTTGTTTACGTTCTGAAGGTTGAAGCCGGGCTGGACTTTAGGAACAGGACAGGCCCCCCAGTGATAGGTCTGTGCTGACACCAGAGGGAGTAGCAGGAGGAGAAAGTAGACGACTGACATGGTTCCTTCAGGAGAGGAGGGAAGATAAGATGTTCACATGGAAAAAGTCACTGTCTGGAATCGTCTTCCACAATCTATCACGTCTGCTTTAGGCTGCTATAAGAGGCTTCTAAAAACGAACCTTTATCCTTCTTATAACGCTCCATCCCTGAGTGTGTTTTTGTATATATTTTTTTCAAAGTTGTGTTTCTTTTGTGTATTCTGTTTTATTCCCGTTTTCCTGTCTAGTTAATTCAGGGATTCAAGTAAAAACTTTTCCCAAAATATGCCTCAGCTTTAGTTTTATAAGGAACATCATTTCTTGTAACGTTGTCTGACCACGTTATGTTTCCATTCTTTGTTGTTCACTGATACTTCAAATACAACCAAAAAAGTGTAATGTATACCATGATACGGAAAAATTGTGATGCTGCCAACAAATAAAAGATGTATTTATTTGAATGTTGTCTGAAGCTATACAGTACGTGTTCAGTGTGTGAATAGGCCTGAGTGTGTTGGACTCACTGACCCTTGGACTTGTGTGAGCTTTTGTTTTCAGTAACGTATGACTCAAGTCAGTATGATGGCATGATATGTTTCATACCTGTAGTGTAAACATTTCAGCTTCTATTGTTCCCTATAGATGTGTAAAGTTCATGGTATGGTGAAATAAGATAGGAGTTAAAATGCTCAGCTCTCTCTCTGAGTGTGCAGCTCAGCTGTTGGTCCCTTCATATCTTTTGTCTCTTTTTAAACAAATGTCACCTCACCTGTTCCTCTGGTTTCACGTAACAAGTGTTAGTGCGTGCAAGCTGAATCTTTTCAGGGGGACGTTACAAGAACAAAACAAACTCTGAAAACACTGGAGCAAAGGCCAATGAAATGGCACCATTGAAAAGTTCAACAAAAGTACCATTTTCACAATTTCTCATTTATTAAACTACATTTTAAGTGTGGGAATGTTTTGGCCCCAGAACTGGTCAGTCAAATAATTCAAAAAATACTCCATTAAAAGAGCCATGACAAGAGGGGCAGTTAGTGGAGACTGTAACCAGTGAAGTGCAGGACAGCATTCACTCAGTCCTCTTTCTCACTTAAAGGCCCACAGGTTTGGATCACCCTACCATCAAAAATAAAAAAACTTTAACTGACTCCAAAATGTTTAATGACTAGGCAAAACAATGGCTTCAACAAATGCAAATGGCAAAGAATTACATGTTTTATATAGCCCAGATTATTTTACTCCTCTTTTCTTTTTGGTTGTTCTTAGTTGTCATTTCGGTCATCATCATCAACCTGCCTGTCTTTGTCTGCTTCAGTGTTAGTTTTTGTGCATCTTCTCCGCTGCCTATCTATGTTGTATCCTGTATGTTATTTTCTAAAAGCCTGACCAGGGACAAGGACTGCAAGTTAGCCATGGCTATGAGTCCTATATACATCACTTTAATTAGATGTAACGATGCCTGTATGTATTGTCCCTGACAAATAAACTGATAAATGAAATAAATACAACTATTATATTTAATAATGTATCTAAGTTCTAGTGATGAAATACAACAATATAAATTAATTTTGGAAAATGATAAAACAAAGTATAAAACAAGTTATACAGGGGAAACACGGAGTGATAACAAGTTCATTAAAAACAGGATCCTGTTAGAGTTTTATTTCTGTATCAACATTTAATGAATCGAAACGTACCTGAGGTATAAATGTGTCAGAGGAAGTGTGAGGCTGCAGCTAGCTCCGTCCCTCCTGTTTCTGATGATGATATAAACTGTCTCGAGCTCTCTGGACAAAACACACTCTGGGAGTGTTCACGTTCACGTGTCGTCACTGCGGCAGCACGAGGCAGCTCGTTAGCTGAATTGTCTTCACGCGCACATTCCCACACTGTGACAATGCAGGTCACTGTGATAATGGTTGAATATTTTAATCCGTTTTTTTCCCACAGCACTTTTCTTCTAAAGCACAATCTTTTTTAACTTATCCTTCATGTTTGATTTTCGACAGAACTAAATATTTTATATTCATTCATTTATTTAGACACATTTATCCTTAAATTGAGCAAGAATAACAACTTTAAATGTATTCAATGATTTTTAATGTGTTTGACGGTCTTGAGTGATTCTAACAGCTCCGTTATTTATGTGTTTTATATGTATTTAATATTTTCTTATTTAGGCTACTTATTCAGTGTTTTTATTTTTTATTCTCCCTTTCAAATTGTAGTTGGGGTATTTAGTTTTCTTCTTTGATTACAGGGTGCTATATAAATACGATTTATTACCATTAGCATTATAATTGCTCTTATTAGTATTTGTTTGTTAGTGGCTTTAAAATGTACCTGTTCAATCAACTTCTTTTCTCGGCTGTTTGCTGGCACGGTTTTCTTGTCCCCCATCGTGCATCAATTTGTGATTCTTAATGTAACCACTAGGTGTCGCCAAAGTAAAACAAAATACAGTACACATTATATACTGTAAATTAATGCTGTAAAATACGGTCTGCAGACTTTGAGCCAGTCTCTGGTAACTGGGTAATACTTCAGCCACTTAAGACATATGGATTGAAAGGTTTGTTTTTCAAGGATCCATTATTATTATCTACTACTGAAGAAGCAATGCAGATATGTAAATGTATACAAATCATGTTCAATATCTGCACCTTTAAATATACCTAAACAGAAAGTGTGTCATCTTGACATCAGCTCAACATCGAGTGAAATGATGTTGTTGTCTTATTGTAGACAGGTGAACTTTTCTCAACTTCAATCAATGTATCATTGTCAGTGATAATAGAAAGACTGCATGGAAAGAATAAGCATACATCCCTGTGTATTCAGGCAAACAGTAAGAAAAGAAGTCTTTAATCATTTCCAAATGTTTCTGGGATATGAAACAATGACACCAAAGAGACACAAGGATCTAATAAAGATGATTTATTTCCAGTGTTTGTTGAGGGAGGGCGAGATGTTCACTGTTCAGAAAACGTCATCTCATGCAGTTTCAAAGATTTCAAAGTCTGTCGTTGCTTTCTCCCAGGTTTTTTTGTTAGCGCCCATGCATTTGACTGCACTTGGAAACATACAGAGAGGGGGAAAGTAAAACTACGATAAAACATGGACGTACATTTGAACACTTTTGATGTTGCTGTGAGTTCGACTAAAAACAGAAAACAAAGAAAAAAGGAAAATCTCTGGAATGCCTGTGAGTTTTTTTTTTTTTAGATCACCGTAAATGTTTTAAAAATTCTTCTTGTCTTCACAACTGTTGGTAAAAACAGTTTAAAAAAAGAAAAAAAGAGGCACTTTTTGAGATAAAAACAATTCACACACGTCAAACTTATTTTTGAAGTATAACTGGACAAAGTTCGGAAATTAAAACCACTGTACCAAGCATTACATACTCTAGTATCAGCATTTCATTACTGTTTTTTTCAGTCTTTTATTTGATAAAACTATCATAATCCTCATCCTTCAAGCTAATATCTGGCTGCTTTGAGTGTGCTGTGAAAAAACAAACCTTCCCACAGCACGCAGCTCAGAAAGCAGCCCTCAGTTACATCCACACACTTCAAGTACAGGCAAATCAAAACATACATGTCGTCTTGAAAATGACAAAAAATATTGTCATGAGCAACTAGTGTTAGTCCAAAGAGAGATTACATTCTTCATAACGCTTATAATAGGAAGAACAGAAGCATCATTCCTTAAAAATAGGCTTCCCTATGCTTTCTTCAGTAATAGTCGAGTTGAATCTTTTTCATTAGTGCTGTGTAACAGAGTCCACGTGAAATGTCCTTACATCACTGGCAAAGTCACCTTTTTTTTGCATTCTTGCAGGAGGAAGTCTGAGTTTTTTCCACGTCTGTTCCAGTATGGCCGACAATTCAGAGGAATCACACGCATAAACATCTCTGTAGAATTATTCCAGTAACAATCAAAGAAGCCTATACACAGTATGTACAGTAGATACATAAAGTATACTTTGTAGAAAAAATATTGTGCAGTAACCTTAGCTAAAATACACACATTCGTACATTTAACGCATTCATTCGCCAGATAAAACCACTGTTTCAGTTTCACAGATACTGGTAGAACCGTGAGCGGACGACTTGAGCTCCAGACAGTTTGTGTGGGTGAGCGTCCGTCGTCAGGCTGGTTTTGTTTTTGCCTTGCAGCCCGCTACCGTTAACCTGCTCCCCTGTGAGCGGCTGAGCGCCTGGAGACGCAGAAGGAGGAGGTCTTTCTTGAGCTCCGTCGTGTGCGTCTGGATGGTCATCCTCTGGGACGGCTCTTGGTGCGACTTCGCCACTTGAATCCGAGCCTCTGTGGCGATCTCTGGAGATCCAGCCTCTGATGGAGAAGTCCTGAGAGGAACATCTGGGCTTGAGACGATCCAGAGGCGACAGCTCAGCAGCTTGATCCACACCGCCTTGCTCTCTCCAGTCGTTGATGACCGCCAGCTCTGCGAAGTCCCTCTGCCCTCCCATGGTGTGCCTCCGTCGGATGTTCTTCTTCTTTGCTCGAGCTTCTTGAGTCCGGTTCTTCTGCGCGAACATGTCGTCAGCTGATGTCCGGATCCTGAACTTTAGCCGCTCTGTGATCTTAAGGTGCCATGCCGGTTCAGGACGCTCTGATTCGCTGCGTGAGGACGAGCTAAGGCTGCTTGTGGACCGCCCTTTTTTCATCACCTCCAGGACTCGGGAGAGCCGCGTGGAAGACTCTGCTCTACCCTCACTGCGCTCCGTACTTCCAGATACGCCCTCTACTGATGATTCACTGTCTGTTTTCTGCCTCAGGGACCACCGTCTGGAGAGAGTGTCACACTCGATCATTCTGTGCGATGGGAAAAGGCGCCGTGCTTCCATTTTTGGTGTGGTGCTCCCCTCAGCTGCTCCTCTTGGTTCAGTTTTATCCATACTCTGTTCCGGGCAGGGCGTGGACTGACTGCTGCCTCCACCAGGCGCAAAAACGGGGAAGTCGCTCTCACTGTCTGTCTCCATGGGTCGTCCCTCGCTTATGAGCTCACTGCGTTCATCATCCGCCTCCTCCCCTCCTTGCAGCTCCGGGCTGAGAGCGCTGGACTCTGCTCCGGTGAGGAAAGTGATGGAAGATGTTGTCGAGTAGTCTGAGGTGATGGAGCTCACCTCTGCACCTGCAGACGCTCCTGGACCTGCAGCAGATCCTATTACGGCAACCGCTCCTGCAGGAAGTTCAAGGGACGTTCCTGCTGTCCACTTTTTGGGTCTTGACCTCGGGACAGACGCTCCGGAGCTCATGGTGCCGAGGTCTGAGGTGTTTTCATCCAGCAGGGATGGGGGATCTGACAGAGAAGACTTCCCCTGAGGAGCTGCTTGGTAGGTGGAGATGATCGGGGACGGGGAGGGCGAGGGTGAAGGGTGTCTGGGTGGAGTTTTATCCTTCAGGAATAAAGAGTTCCTATGCTCTCTCTTGGCTTTAGGTGTGAGCTCCACAGTCCTCCCATTCTCCTTCCTCTCCTCTGCTCGTGCTGGCTGCTTGGCGTTGGGTTTTGCGTTGGGGCTCAATCGAGTCTCGCTCTGTGCCTCAGTCTGGAGGCCGTGATGGTTCGGCTTCTGAACCGGGATTTCCTTCTTGGGGAACACGGCGTCCAGATCGTCGTCTGAGCTGCTAGGCTGCGGCTTCTCCTTTGACTTCTTTCTTTTGCGGCTGGCTGCAGCAAAGATGGAGGAGACCAGGAGCTCGCGGCTGCACTGGTCCTTCCCTGAGCCCCAGGAACCCTGCAGAGAGGGAGAGAGGAAGAAGAAAGAGAGACAAGGAGGATACTGAAGTGAGTATTTCTGATGCAGAGACACAAAGAAAGGGCACAGAGAGAACACAAACCCTTCACCCCTGTCTGGAACTTAAACCTGTACTCCACCTGCTCCCGTGAAGCAACACAAACCAGAGAAGTAGACAGAGAGAGGAACATTAACAGACAACATTAAAAGGGAGCACAATAGTGTTTCCATGCCGACCTCAAAGCAGAAGCAGGACGAGCAGCAGCCCAGCATGAACTGAAGCGTCCCTGAATGACTTCAAGCTGAAGGAAAGCAGCCACATACGAGCAGTGCGGTGATGGAAAGCACCCGCTTACGCTGATGACCCCATCTGAATTATATTTCTCTCATTACGAGCCGCTGAATCAGCCTGAGCTTTCCAGCAACAACATTTAGGACCCTGAAATGTGCCACTGAGCAGGAATCTTAAGACGAGTGACTTCAGCTCATTGGACGTACAGACGGCTTTGTCCCCTCAGTGCTGACAGACTTAACATTACATTATCTCAAAGGGTTGGTTCACCCAAATTACAGAAAATATATTTAGTACTTCCTTCTTAGTTTATCAAATGGTACCAAGCCATGCAGATTGTCTTGGTTTTATTTGTCTCTGTAACGAGGTCGGATGACTGAGATGTCCACCCTGATACTTTGGATTTAAATTAAGTACGATTTGTTGTCAAGCAGCCTATGAAATGAATTCAAAAGGTTAAACATCCTGGTTACTGTGGAGTATCAACAGAACACGCTGTTTACAGTTTTCATTTGGACCATTTCTGCAGCAGAAAGTAGTTCCAAAGAAAATGTTTAACAGGTAACATAGCAATCAGTTTTTTTTGTAGTGTGTGATATTAAACATGAAGTATAGTATACTATAGTGAACTTCTACCCTGTGATTCATTTAGAGAGAATGCAGTTCGTACACAGCATTGATTACAGAAAACTGAAGAAAAAAAGACGATTGAAAAATCACAACAATTCAAATATTCTGTTGGTCAGAGTATCTGAACTCGTGCCTGCAAAGATGTAGTTTGTAGCTGCACTATCTCTGGGAGTTTGAGGAGGACTGCGTTAGACTGAAGAGCAAACACGTTTGAAAGCTCATCTCATGACTGTGGGATTTTGAGCTATAACAAACACGGCTCTTTTCATTTTTAATAGTTGCACCATAAACTGATTTCTACTCCATCGTACTTGGATTAATGCAGACATTGGGATAACCTAATAAGTTCTGCACATGCAAGCAAATCTGCACAGCTAGACAAAACCACAGGCAATTAGTTTGTTTTTTTGTTTTGGGTGAAACAACCCTTTAAGGAAGAATTACAATTCGTGAATTCAATGCTGGTTTTTATGGGTGCGGAGGAAATCTCTCCTGCTCGTTACCTACCTCCTGTCATCCTACACTAGCAGTGGCCTGAGAGGGTAAACACTGGACACTAAACACTCACCTTTGATTTTGCGGAGTCACTGGTTGGTGAATCTGCGGGGAAAAAGAAGAAAAACAGGAGAATTAGCTGGTTTTGATAACACAGAGAAACACAGCTCTGAGGTGCAACACAGGAAGATGAATCAGGGAGAGTAAAGGAAAAAAAGAACCGTGTTGATGAGGAGGAGCATGTGGAGTGAAAACACAGAACAGACTGATGAAGAGTGAGCGCAGACATGAGCAGACGACAGGACATGCTTCACACACGGACAGATGAGCTCTACGTTACACTCAGGTCCACGTCCTCCTTTCTACTCGACGTTTTCTCTCCAAACCCCGACAAACATGAACAGAGTCTTTCCCCGAGTGATTCTGAGTGCAACTTCAGCAACAAACACAACGAGAACATTGAACAGCAGCCCAACAGTGAGGCAGAGAAAGTTCCATGCAACACATTGATGGTGTTTGATTTGATGAAGGTAAGGAAACATCCAGGTATGCAGACTTGAACCCTAGTGTATTATTAAGAAAATATGAAACAGAAAGGCTTTGTGTTGTTTTTTCACAAGGGACATTTATGAACTTCCATTAACCTTAAGTTTGAAGAAATATCAACTTTCAGCCTGCTGTCTAATAATTGCATCCAGCTTCAGATGGAAGCTTAAGCTAGCTAAAAAGCTTTCAGCTTTGAGTCAATACATTTTTATTTCTTTGTTATTTTAAGGTTAAAATGCCCAGAGTTTTTTTTTCAACATTAAGGTTGCAATAGCATGGGATCATTGTGTTACAATCACCTTATAGATAGGACAGTGGACAGAGTCAGATATCAGGGAGGGAGAGAGAGAGAGTGGGGAATGACATGTGGGAAAGGATCCACAGGTCGGATTTGAACCCGGGCCGCCCACTTGGAGGACTATAACCTCTGTACATGGGGTGCTTGCACTGACTACTAGGCTACCGGCGCCCTGAACTACAATATCTTAGTAAAAATTTGAACTCTGCAGAGAGGCAAATGTACCAGGAATGATTGAGTTAATTTTCATATTGCTGCGACCATATTAACAAGAAATCAGTGATACCAAGTCAGCTGATTCGTGGTTTTATGTCCATTAAATGATCCTGTCTTAGAATGAGTTTCCCGTCTCAGACTGTTTTACTTCAATATCTAAATAACTGGAAGGGGGTGAACCTGTCCAGTATTTGAGAAAAGAAAAAAGCAGCTAGTACAGGAGTGAACTTTGAACGTGGTGTAATATGAACTACATTCTGATGAAGATCTGGAAGTAGATGATCAGAGGTCGTGTAATGTGATAAGGCGTCACTCTAAACAGTATTGGAGTGTGACACCTGAAGCCAACCTACACAGAGGTCTCTGCTTCCTAATTGTGATGCTGTTTGACAAAGTGATGAGAGGTGATGTGAGCTGCCATGACAACAGTGACACAGTGATGACTATGGAAGAAACCAAAAAGAGTATAAGTGAAGTGACAGGGGGGTCACAGAGGGGCTAGCTATATGAGAAGAGGGGACACTACATGAGAGAGAGAGTGTCAGCGAGGAAAACCTATAATCAGTCCTCACCTGCTCTGAAATCACATCTATTCATGTCGTCCTTGATTTCCAGCTAAAATTTGCTCTTGTTTGTTTGTGTGACATAGCCAAGCCCCCCTATACACCCCTTTACAATCACATGATGGCACGATATGCAGGTGCACAGTGACTGGAGACGTAGAAACCATACCATGCTATCTCTCCTGTTGGCAAGCTTGCAGGACAGTGAGGAGAGACAGCGGAGAGCCTTTCAGACAGTAGCACCGGCCTGTGTTAGGTAAACTCTGATACAACACCGGACACTGTACAGTACCGTGTAGCCGCTTCGCTTCCCCACTTCTCCATCACGGTTTCTTTTCTTTTTTTTTCTCTTTGGCTTTTCTTGCTCTCAAAAGAACTGCGGGTTCCTGCAGACTAGGCAGCTACACTGCGGGCAACAATCCTCCTTCTTCCTACAGTTCCAGCTGTCCATCACGGACACTACAGAGTCCATCAGTGTCATCATGGTGTGATAGACTCCGCCCACTTGGCCTGTGTCAAGATCAGTATGTGTGAATGCTGGGAAAGCCTTTAGGACACCCGACAGAGCCTCACTAGAGACAGAGGAATCAGAGGTCGCCTTTCACTGTAAAAACATCTATTTGTGACGTGGGAAACAACATGCCGTATTAATGCAACAGGAGGCGGGACAAAAAGGGGAAGTTGGACGAGGCAAACGAGAAATTAAAGGTCAGAAGGATGATTAAAAAAGAAAGAAGACTTCTAAATTTATCAGAAACCGACAGGGGGCTAATTGTTTTGAAAGCAAATGAAGAAGCGTAACAATTTATCGCATTGAGATGCAGATAAATTGCCCACTGAAACCCGCACAGGCGCTTGGACTCATGGTTGGCCATAGACATTTCTATCTAGTGGCACCAGCCAAAGAAGCAGAAGGGGAAGCTTAGCCTGAGGGAAGAAGCAGCGTTATCATCAACATCTGTTACTAGTTCACACACACACACACACACACACACACACACACACACACACACACACACACACACACACAGGTCCCTGTTCGAGCGCAGCAGAAAGAGGGTAGAGAAAGGTAAAAACCCACCAAAGAGTTGGTCTGCCAAAGGCAGCACGTTACCTGATACTTCACCCTGCGACGTGCCCGTACGGCCGATGTTAGTGAGCAGGTGGTCGATGTTGGGGACGGGCTGCGACTCGACCGCGCTCTCATCCTGCGACACGGTCTGTAGGAAGCGATTGTGACACAGTGAGGAGCAGATTCACAAAGACATTTAAGAGTAACATGCGCTCCTAAAAGCAAAAAAATGACACCGCTGTTTTTTGACTGCAACATTAAAATGTAAGAAGACATTTAACAGCAGTGATGCCTGTACTCACCACTGGATCTCTGTCTCCATCTTCAGTAAAGAACCAGTCGTACTAGAGGGAGAAAAAAAACATTCAAATGTAAGTCTCTGTGTTTGAATCTGATGTTTAGTGAAGGATAACTCATATCAGTGAAAGATCTGATGCTCACATTTTGGATTAGGGCCTCAACTATCCTGTACTGATCCGGCATGTGTGTCACCATGTGGGTCATGTTGTCCTCTGTGGTTCGCACCAGCGTTGGACCAAACACGATGGCCAGATTCCTCGGCTCCATCTAACAAACAGAAAAAAACAAAACAACACAGTTTTAATTATGCAATGAAAGTCCTCTGATGAAAACTAAAGGCTAAGACGAGACATTTTCTGAGGCACACACCTTATTCTTCTCCGAGTTTTCAGCTACAGTTTTCAAATGGCATGAGAGAAACTTCATAGTCTCATAATGATGATCCGGCAACTCACGAAGCTGGAAGTACAAAGAACAAAGAAGCAGAAACAGACAAACGTGAGTGTTTTTCTCTCTAGTTCGTTGCTGCATTCATACTTTTTAAATGCTTATTGTGTTCATCAAAGGAGGTCTCTTCATTTAGTTTGAGCTTCAGAGGCCTTATCTCTCCGGACTTTTAATCAAACTAGTTGTAGCAATAATCAATCTGTCAATTTAGATATTGCAGAAGCAACTATGATGTGAAGCACAAATATTCTTGTTGAATTTAAACAGGATTTTAAGAGGTTACAGTGCACATTACCTGATGAGTCAAGGTAACAAAAAAAGAAAACAAAAACATGACAGTAACTGTTTACAATGGACTCTGACATAAAGTAAATAGCTTCAAAAATAATACAAATACAAAAAACAACTCACCAGCCTCTTGAGCACTTTGAGTCTCTCCACCGGGTCCTCTGTTCTGTTGGCGTCTATAAAATCTGCGTACCTATCTGCAAAGACAAATTAAGAAAGGCTTCAGGATCCAACACAGCATTTTTCTGCAGGGTTGTAATTCTCATTTATGTCCACTAGATGGCATGCACGCTGTCTAAAAATAGCAACCTACCATTGGTGAATAACGGCTCTGGAAGTTTACGGAAGAAGGATTTGAGTAAACTGCTGATCACATTGAGGTCCCTCCATTTCTGCAAAACATGACATGAGAGTTGAAGTTGGTATTATGCTGAAGAATGATTATTTATGCATGGGCATAAATAATTATAGACCCATATTTTTGTTACATCCACCATCAGGATGCTCTTCTCTCTGACCGATGCAATAGTTCAACCTCCTAGAAATGCAACGTTCTGCTTTGTCTAAAAAATACATAATAATTCCTTTCATAAATGTAAACACTAGTTTCTGTTTGAAGTTCACACATCTGCATTCTTTCCAAACACATCAAGGACAGCAGCCCTGCAGAACGCGAGACTCCACTTAGAGTTTAATTATAGCAACATGGATCGATAAAGGGACACTCACATCGTCCTGGACATCGATATCGTTCATGCCCTTGTTATTGAGCTCCTCCTGCATGTTGGAGATTGCAGCGTTGTTCCCTGGGACTCTGTAGATGCCTGTGTACTCCAGCCCCCTCTCCTCCACCAGCTTACAGCAAACCTCCACGATCAGAGGCACGAACTGGAATACAGAAGAAAATGTTTTGTCGATGCTTTAAGTATGATGAAGAAAATATGTAACAGAAAAAACCTCACTAAGCATGTCTGACATGTTTAATATAGATGCAAATAACTTCAAAAGCAGAGGATTGTTTTTAAGCAATTCGTGTTTTCTTTTTCCTTTCGTGCTTCATGAAAACTCAAGTCAGTGCTGACCTTGTTTGTCTGTGCAGGAGGACAGTCGTCCAGCCTCACTCCAAACGTGACTCCAGGAGACGGCTTCTTCTCAAAAGGCTTCCTCATCAGCCCTGGGATGCCCTTCCTCCACGTCCCTTTATCCTTGGGAGGGCTGGTGTCATCTGCGGCGCACAGTGCAAAAGATTCAGTAAAATGAGAACACACAAGTGTGACATGTTTCACAACTTCAGAGAGGGCAGCTGTCCTACTTCTCTGTGCTTTTTTACCTTTACTACAGGTGTCTTAATCCGAATCTGTTAGTATTGCCAAATACATTTACACATACAAGGATTTGACTTTGTGTTTGGTGCAAAACTATTAGCAAAGGATGAAAGCAAAGATAGTAAGAATCTATAAAACAGCAATGCTCCTGCTGACAACTTAAATAGAATAACAAGCAACAACATAGCAGGGGACCTCCTGGACTCATCATTTAACCTGACCAGTCCAAATTGTCACAGCAAGACTTACGCCACTTCTACCCTGATAACCCCTTATACATCAGAACAATTTATTTTTAATTTGAATGATTTCTTTTCAAGCATGTTGGGTATTTGATCCATAACTATATTACTGATTAACACATCCTTAAAGAGCCTGGACTCAGCCAGAGGTCTGACAGTAATCTCGGTCAGGGTTAAAAACCAAAGAATAGTCAAGCCCCGAGACTCTGGAAAGATCTGCCAGAGTTAGTCTGTCATGCTTGATGTCATTTTCACATTGAAATCTCTCTTAAAAAGGCATTTTTTCAGATTTTCTCTCTGTTGAATGAATAATTCTTACATTTTGACTTGGTTAGAACTGTCTTCAGTAATTCATAATTGCCATAGTTCCTGTATCAAAACTAGGTTTATTATTTTTAACGTCACTGTAAAGCCATATGTCACCTTTTTATGTTTTTATTTGACAAGGAAGTCCCATTGAGATTAAAAACCTTTTACAAGAGAGACCAAGGAAGCAGCCAAACACAATCACAAACAAGCAGTATAAACATATTTAAAACCTTGAGATGTTTGAGTGAAATACCTTTTGATGGTTCTGCAAAAAATCAATGAAATCAAATATCTATCCATCTAAAGAATATTTCAGAAAATCGATAGTTTTTCCTCTTGCAGACACAACCAAAAGTTCAAAAGAATGAATATAATAACCTTTGTGCATGTTCTTCCTCTCCTGCTCGGGTTGTTTGGGTGAGTGTGGACTTGTCGCTTTGGTCTCTCCTTTCCCTCCCAGCAGCGTCTGTCTGATGCTCAGAGACTGGCGTGAGGTTCGAGGTGACGGCTCCGTCTTGCTGCCGGTCGGGCTGTTTGAGAGGTAAAGCACAAAATGAGCTCTCCAATCAGAGCTAACTAGGATAGCAGCACTCGGGGGTCAAGTTCCCGATGTAGGGTCCCCTCCCTTTTCATTTACCTCATCAAGGTGTTGTACTCCTTGATCTTCCTGCTGATGAGGTCATGGCTGGTGAAGGCCGCGTTCTAAAAAAAGACAGAAAAAAGGAAGGAAGGAAAGAGGAGCAGAGCAGGACAGAGGACACAATAGGTTATGGTGGAGGCATCAGGTGCAATAGCCCCCTTCACCCGACCCTTTACACTTTATCTTTATATAACCTGCTGCTATCAGGTGACACAGGTAAGACCATTGGAATGCCATCGTATGGATGAATAGTAAGGTCGTAAAAGGAGGGAAAGATGAGCTTAATGTTCTTATGGATGGAGACTCGACTATTTCAAGACTCAGATGAGTGACCGTATTGTGGAATATATCCGAAAAATGATCATATTTTGAATTATGTGACATTTGTAATGGGTTTGGTTCTTTTGCACTTTTAAATAAACCAAGAAAGACTGCTTTTATTCGACTGTTCAAATAGTTTGAATCCGGTTCATTTGATTGAGTTTGTTTTTTACGATTGCGTTGTTTGTACTCTGTACTCTGGATTTATTGGTACTTGTATTTCGGGAGCACTGGACCTAAAGTGTTTCCTCATGTGAGATAATTCATTTGAATCTAAAAGGTCTTATTGTGAATTTTAAATGGGTAATTCTAAGCAACAGAATCGAATAAGCTAAACCAAATCAGATTAAAACAACGTTTTAAGTTCCTCAACAATTCTCACTCTTAATGTGAAGTTTTCTCATACGAATGTTACAAAATGGGTTCAGAAAAGTCCAGTTAGGGAGCTCCAGTGGCCTGGTGGTTGGTTTGCACTCAGAGTGAACCGAGGCTGAAGCCCTCAAAGCAGACGGCCTGGGTTTGAATCCTGAATGTTATAGAGTCCCTCTCTCTCTGATTTTCGACTCTAGCCACTGTCTTGTCTCTCCAATGAAGGCATAAAAGCCCCAGTGTTTAGTTAAACTGATTGTTAAACCCTTTCTCTCTCGTTTTTAATGATATGTTTGGGCCATTTTTGCCTTTCTTAGATAGGACAGCTGAAGGTAAGAAACTGCTGCTTGTATTTGTCATATATGAGACTGAATGAAGAGTCTTGTTTGCTGGAAGGTTTTGGTTGGACAGAAGATGCAAATTCAACTTAAAAACATTTTACCTCCTCATCCAGGTTGCTGTTCTCCTGTATGACTCTGATCCAGGCCAGCATGTCCTCCCGGTCCTCTGCTTGAAACAGGTACTCACAGTCGGATGTTGTCAGCCGCAGCACGTTCTTACGCTTCGTGTCGCTGTATGAGATGTCGATCAGACAGGCCTTGATGCTGATCGACAGGGGCTCGTCTACTGCTTGGCAGTTGGCGTGAGCCTGCCCCTCTTTCTTGTCTTTATACAGGCAGAGGTAGTGGCCTCTCAACACGGCGTACATCTGTTTCCACGGACGCATCCCCCCTCCGACACGCTGCAGAAAGAGGTCACGAGTAAGAGACGAGTTTAAGGTAAAATAGAAGGGATTAAACTGTAATCTTTCTGTAAATGTTCCTATTGTTGGAATAGTTACACATAATCACTGCCTTGAGGGGAGACAATGTGAGACCTCAAACAAGGAGGTCAAAGAGTATAAACTTGTCAAACAGGTGAATCATACAGAACAGCATATACAGGTCAGACTCTGGAAACAAGGGCAGCCTTACTACTGTTTGTAAACCAAGTTCTACAGTAGGTCACGTAATGTACACACGCTTTCTGTGCCAGTTAGGGAGCTGTTTGATGTCATGTATGAAGAGACGGTTCCCACCTTGCCCTTGTCTGTATTCAGCTGCTTAAAATGCAGCAAACCCTCCTTGGTGGCGTCGCAGAACACGTCTGAAGAGGAATCCCTCCTGGACCCAGAGTCTTCAGATGACCGGTCTGCAGCCTGCGATGGATAAAAAGTAACATATGAAGCTGTGTCTTAAAAAGAAGGCTCCAGGTGCAAGTGTAAATCTAACAGCTTGAAGTTATCGTATGCTCCAATGTCCACCAAGCTGCTTTGCTCTAATGCCAAAACTAAGTGTAATTAATGTACAAGAATATTGGCCCCCATTTGCATTTTTTTTTTCTTGTACTTTCGTTAATCATGAGGTAAAAATATTGTCAGATGTCTCTTATTTCTAATATTTCTCATGCCAAGAAACTCGAGCATTAGGTCAAACGCTTCTCGTGCCCCCCCCCCCCCCCCCCCCCCCCAAAAAAATGAACCATCCACTGATTTATATCTATAAAATGACCATTATTATGTAAAAAGTTGCTGTAGCCTCTCACCTTCAAAACTTTGGCCATAAAAGAAGTTTCTAAATCCTTTATTCTTCTAATGGCCAGCAGGGCGCGACATGATTGGTTGAAAAAAAGCTTAGGCGGGTTTGTAGCCTCCTGACAGACCGTTACACTGCGCCCGCCTGTCAATCAGGTCAGCTACGCCCCTTATTGTGAATAACGCTTATCCTTCATCAAATCAGAACGGAGGAGTTATCAAAAAGTTCCCCCCGTACAGTGTGTGCCAATCAAGACGTGAGCTATTCAGGCACATTTCGTTTTTGAACCAGGCTTTAAATAATTTCTTTTTTATGTGGTGTGTATGTGTCTTGCGGTGCTTCTGCAGCCAGCCTCAAGCGGACACTCTGTGGACTACAGGATTTTGCACTTCGCTTGTCGCTCGTAAGGGTTGCACTGTTCTTCTGTGGAATTTTAAAAAAGGATGGTGTACAGAGACAGCAAACACACAGAAATAGATTCCTACGTTTTGAATCAATGATTCACTGACTAATCTTGATCTTGAGCGTCACTTCTCTATATCCATAATATTTTCACATTTCACTGGAAGATGTCTTATCTTCTGGGTGTGAGCTAATAGGCCGATAAACCTTCGAGCAGGAAATTCAGATAAACCACTCATGTGGCATGTGAGCACAGCAGGCACAGAACAAACAGAACTGTCTGATAATATATTGTGGATTAGACTCACCTTCCTGAGACTTTTCAGGCCAGGTATTAAGGACCTCCTACATTGAAGATGAAGAAATATTTTAATAACGACAGAGCTGAGAGGATTACGAGAAGAGCAAGAGCAACAGAGCATGGTGAAAGTGATCGAAAAACAAAAGAAGTTTTGTGTTATAATGTACACATAGACTAAATAAGTAATTCAAACAGGTTTTAATGCATGTTTGTGATGACACTAGAGTCCGTATAACGTACCCTCTGCTTTCTTCCCGGTAGTTATCCAGGCCTTCATCGCACGACTTGGACCGCTCAGATTTCGTACCAGAATCTGACTCGATAATTGTGAGACGGAGAGAATCTATTAAGAAAGGGTTGAACAATTATTTATAACTTTTATTAAACTGTACTGTCGAGTTAAGTAATCAACCGAGGCTCAGTTTGCTGCTTTGACGTGAACATACCTTGGTCGTGGGACAGCTGGCGTCGAATGAAAGGGGACGGCGAGGTGGGGCTGGGCGGGATGGTGGTGATGATGGGTGCTCCAGATATCACAGAACCGGCAGGAATGAGGGAACTGTCCAGGTCAATACTGGGACTCGATGGTTCATCTGAGGACAGAAACAGGAAACATGTACTTCTAGAAATATGAAAACGCTTAAAACAGACATTTAGCTAAATTAATCAAACTCATATTTTTTCAGTCCTAAGACCTCTTTGACCAGCTTCTCTTTTTTAAATGGGTCAGCAGGACACATTACATGATCAGCCTAATTTAATTAGCTAGCATTATAAGCTATCACGCTAAATGCTTTAACTGATAAAATCTGACAGTAACTGTTGTCATTTTAGCCAATAAAATCTACAGTCACTGTCTGGAAATGTTAATCCTGCTGTTGTCTACCTCTGTCTGGGATGAAAGACCAATTATTTAAAAAAATGACTGAACATTTGGTCAATCTGAAACCATTATCACCGTAGCTAATGTTCTGTGTTTAAAAACAGAAAGCTCGACAGGCATAGCAACGTTAACTCAGGGGTCAGACAGGACACTCCTGTAAATCTTTAGCCTAAGTTCATGTGTCATCCGCAACAGGATTTGTAAAAGTGCAATTTAAATGAACCAAAAACAAAGTCGTATTCATCTCTGCTATCTCCAGCTGAATAAACATTTCAGCAGCCGGCCATAAAAAGCTGCGACAGGGCGAATGGAGCGTAAGCAAAGTGATGCAGACAGAGACGCAGTCAGGCAGTAGATAGGTGTTTCAGATCTGATAAAGTGGTTCACACCTTTAAATACCCAGCCAACATTACATCATTACAGACGAGACAGTGTCATAACATCTGATATACAATGTCAGCAAGCCCTAAAAAACAAATTAATAAATGAGTACAAAGAACAAACAACTTGAGAAATGAATCATATCTATGGCTCTGCTCATGAGGAAGTCAGGAGAGATCAAATGCAGCACTACAACAAGACTTAGTCCCTTCAGAATAAATGCTGAACACTGCACAAAACAGTTGTGTGTTTATGGGTTTTGATACGTACTTTGGCTCAAATTCTAATCGTCCTAAATGCATCCCATGAAATGCAACTGTCACTGTTAATTAACTTTATATCCTTACAAAGAACTGGGGCAAAGCGAGATCTACATGATTAAATTCCTCAAAGTTGCAAAGCACTGATGCAAATCTTCAACTTTCAATGGCACAACTTAATATGAAACATCTGATCAGCTTGTTGGATGTGTACAGAGCACTGCTGTGAAATCTCTGCCCCCTCAAACCTCAAAGACTTCTCCCAGGACACTGCAAACCTCGTTTCTGCCAACTCAGACAAGATGCCCATTTCATCTAATCACTTCCAATCCGGTTTCTGGGAAACTGGCGACAGTCAGGGATGTCTGACATGTACAATTACAATTTATTCTTCAGACGATGTCACTTGTAGAAATCAAGATGGACTTGAAGTTAAACAGAAGATGCAGATCCATACATATTCAAACGAGCAGTTACACATTTAGCAAACTATGCCTTTTCATTTTTTGCTAAGAAGGAGATAACATCATCATCATTACAACTCGCATAGTTTTCACTTGATTATGAATTCACAGTAGGAGATGGTTGTCTTCGCCACAAAAGACTTTCAAGCAGAGCTGGAACTGACAAAATACTTTCAATAGGGATACATCTGCCTTTGCTTCCAAGATGAACAATTTATCATTAGATCTATAAAATACTGTAAAATAGTAAAAGTTTGTTGAGTCTCGTCGGGGTGATGTCTTTAAATGTCAAACACGAAGGTGTTTTGTTTAATATCAGACAAAACAGAGAAATACAAACCTCCATATATTAGAGGTTGAAAATAACAAATTACAAGTTTTGCATGAAAATTACTTTAACCCATTTAGACCTAAGGACGCCTAAAAAAAACGCCCTCTAAAACCTAAGTAACGTTTGAAATCAACCTCCCAGAACCTGAGGGTTTTAAAAAAAAAACTGTACAGAATTTCAAAGTTTACTAAAATCTTTGTCTCTGTATCAGATAGAGACCTTAAAAATAAAACATTTGAAAGCTTAAACCAATTGGCTTTAACTGTAAATTAAAATTTCCCCTGGACTCATGTTCATGGCCTTATGCGACTTAGACGTCTCATAGGGTCTAAATGGGTTAAAGGAAGAATGTGCGACTTTTTTGATCCAGTAGATGTCGCCCTTGAGCACCAGAATTAAACTAAAACAAACTGCTGTGTGGCGACACCTCGGCTATTCTGAAGCTACACTCGCATTCGCACGAAGGAGTTATGAATTAGAACGCACCAAAATGAAACACCATTAAGTGCAAGCGGCGGACAAATTTGTCCTTGTCCGGAATGACCGAGTTCTAAAGACACTTATGTGACATCCAAATAACAGTAAGTCGGCTATGTTATTCTTTTTTTCTCTAGTCTTTGACTGAAACAATTTTATACGCAAGGTCCCGTCCATGTAAAGATGATGTAAACACAGCCCGACAATAACACAGCCAGCGGGCCTTAAATAATTATCTAAATCAACTAATAGTAGCAGCTCTCCTTCATAGGATCTTGTAAAGATGGACTCCAAGGGGGAATGTCCTTTTCCCAAAAAGATATCTGATATGAAGACCCTTTAAGAGCACGATTGTCATTTTTCAACGTTTGAACAAACATATCTGTTACATTCAAGAGCTTGTCATGTATTTTTTTAATCCTCAGACTGTGTAGTTTTGGCTATTTCCCGCTGCTTCCAGTCTCTATGCCCAGTTTCTCTGTCGTCTAGGGAAAGAGTGATATCAATCTTCAAACCCTCAAAATGTACCCAAAATGTCAACCTGCAATTTGAAGGTCTGCCAAACTAAAGCATCACTGATCAAAAAAAGAACACAGAGAAACCTTTTTATTTAATCGAATTCTCAATCTAGAGAAAGACAGGTGGAAAATGGTTTGTGTTAACATTGAAAGTGCTGGAAGTAGATATATTAAGTTTAACCCCTGCAGGATGTGGGCCACAATGAAGCTAAAGAGCTGCTCTCATTGGTTGGTGATGAGTCACTAATGTGGATTCAAATGCAACTGCAAGGTCAAGTTCAAGCTTGTTGGGTTATGTCAGCCAATAAGTTGGATTAAGATGTAGAATTTTACAAACAAAGACGAGTTAATACAGAGCTCCGTTACACTCACATGACGTGGCTTTGTCATGAATGCTTTTAGTTTCTAAGGAAAAAAACACAGCTCATTATAAACAGAGGGGGACGTGACATTTTGCATGTGCTTTAGCAGCACCAAATGCAATCTATTCTCAGCACCTAACAATCGGCAGTTGTTCCACTCATTGTTTGGACTGTAATATGAAATCCAACTGAAGCAGATTGCTGCAGGAATGCTCTTATTTCTCTGTTATGTCACAGTCTATTAGGACAATGTTCTTGGGTTTCTCTTGCTGTACTACACTGAGGGAAATTTGAGACATTTCAGGGAGTGGGTGGAGACTGGAGAGTGTACTGAGTTGTGTGTATTTGTGTGTACTTATTGACTTTATTTTCGGTGTTGTCTTACTCAGATGCCAAAGGGTGTTTTGAGTACGTCATGTTGCCTGCAGTACTGTGTCACGCCGTCACATAACCGAACACCTGGCTCGATGTCATCCTGAGTTCAAAATGCCATAAAGACCCAATTTCTCTTAGAATTTAAAAACCTATGCATCCTGCTATGATTGTAACACTAGTAATATGCAATACGTATTCATGACACTGTCTTCAAACCCCGGGACAAGTGGTGTCAGCGACAACACGCTCCATTGCACAGACTTTTTTTTGTTTTTCTAACAGGCGATAAAATTACTGGGGTATTTCCTGTTACTAATAACAGAACCATAACTTGTGATGATCCACAGAGACAATGGATTTCTTTGTAGTGTGATAAGTAGGCCTTACACTTGATTTTGAATGAAATGAATGCCAACACTTACAAAGCGTAAGGGAGCTCTGGGGTTACGAAACTGAAAAAAGACACTAGATATGCCATCGTCTTTGCAAGGTATACGCCTCACAAAGAACATACCATGAAAATCCCACCAGTTACACCTTACAAGCAGAGAATAGCATAACGCACAACTGCCTCCACATGCTAAATATACACTTTAGCTACTGATACACACCCCCTATTTTGCTGCAGCTGAGTTATTTTCTCCTGTGATTGCTAGAGGTATAAGAGCAGAAAAACCATGGATAGAATTTCACAATGGAAATAATATACCTTACAAAAATAATGCCCAATTTTCTCTCACATCTATTGTATACGGAGCTTGGAATCCCCTATTTTTTCCATTCTGGTGAATACAAGTTTCAGAACAGATACAAAAACAACATGCTATTGTTTGATATAAACTTGTCTTTCTATATTTCTTTCCAAAATTTGACAAACTTTCGAATGCATCACAATGAATTATTCCTTCAGCACATGCAGCTCAACCATTTGAGCAGCAGCTCTCCCTAAAAATAGTCTAAAGTTTCCTGATTTGCATCCACAGCCTTTCCTCATTTACATGAGAGAGTTTCAGATTAATATGCAAACAAGATTAAAATCAGGCCAAGCATTTTGATGCCCTTATTTAGTGCTTGGTGGCAGGTCTGGGCTCATAATTACATGGTCTGAGCCCAGTCTCTACTTGATTTATTAGGACATACTTGTGTTATGCTTCTCAGCCAAAGTTCCATAAAAAATATGGTGCGAATCCAGTCCACCGAGCTTTCATGCATAAACATACTTTTCCACTCACACAAACACATGCTGTGTCATTTCTTCACAAGACTACCCTGTCACCGCTGTTGCTATAGAAACAGGAGGAGCTCAAAAAGGATGGTGGTAGTACAGAGTATAATGCAGTCTTACCTATGAAGGGTATTGAATCCAGGGAGTCATCAAGGTTGGTGGAGCCAGACTTTTGTCGTGTGTCTCCAAGCCTTCTTTGATGCATGTCATTAGACATCCAGCACATAGCTGCATCTGCAGAGCCTGCCTTCACCAATGGTGGAGACTTATGCGTCATTCCTCTATGGTTGTCATTAACAGCTAGCACGTAGGATGGAGGTCGGATGTGAGGAGTTCCAGAGTTTTTGTCTCTTCTTAGGACAACAACTGTTGCATCTAGTCCTTCTACACCCTCTGAAAGACCCCCGTTAGTCCGTACAGGGGCATTTGCTTTTGGCTTTTGGGTCACAGCTCCATTGGTAGTGGTGGAACCAGAAGAAGAGGCAACAGCTACACCTTGTAGTTGTCTCTGAATGGGCAGTTTAGAAGAAGGACCAGAGCAAGAAGAAGATCGGGCTGCCAACCCAGCCTCAGACCTGCTCTCCAATTTCAGACTGTCAGCCCTGCTTCTGAACTGAAGGTGCAGGGGGGATGGGTAACCCAGGTGGTTGCCCATGATGTTAGCTCTTTGGTCTTTAGGAGGGTCCTTGGTTTTGGTGGAGGATAAGGCAGGCGAGAGGTCTGAGATGGAGTTCTTGACAGGCAAACGTGATGGTCTCAAAATTAGACTGTCTGTCCTTGATGGTAGAACAGAATCTGTCGTACCTTTAGTAAACACAGGAGCAGCTAAAGTTGAGTTAGATAATCCACTTCTTCGAACCTCTGGTTCCTGGCCACTGAGACTCCTGTTCAGGTGAGGTAAAGCTCTCAGACCTGCTCCTGGCCTGCTACTTCTGGCATCCTCGATCTGGCAAGTCAGCAGCCTGTCCTCCAACCCTGCTCCTTCTTCAAAGAACGCCCCACCTGGCTCTCCAGGTCGATGCCCCAAGTAGTCACAAGACCGGGCCCGAGCTTTGGTGACTCCTGTGGGGCTTGAGAAAGGCAGAGCATCCTCTGACGCACTTCGAGGCCAATTCCTGATTGGTATTGTCCTCTCTGTTCCACCCCCAAGCCTCTCTTGGGAGGCGCTACGTAATGGGGTCAATGCAGAACCCTGGATACTTGAATCCACCCCACGGTCATTGGAGGTGCTTCTTCGTCTGCCCTGAAAGACTGGCACCCCTCTTTGACTTGTGCTTGGGGGAGGCGGTTGACGTTGCTGGGCATACGCTGATGTGGAATTGGCAGCTGCACGCAAGCTGTCCAAGCGCTCCTGGATTGTGCGGCAGCCATATGTGTGTAGCCTCTTTGAGTCGATATAGTCCTTATAGGTGGTGTAGTTCTTCCAGTCAATGTTCTGGTGAGGAGATGTTGATGGTGCTGTTGGAGAGGGTGAGTAGTGGTTGGCGCTTGGTGAAATGGCAGAGGAGAATGTGTCTGGTGAGGCAGGGGTAAGAGGTGCTCGTACATATGGCGAAAAGGTGTCAGGATAGATTGGGCCAGGTCGAGAACTTGAGGAAGGCGAGTAGACTGGGGTTACTGTCGGATGGGAAGAGGGGTACTGCAATTGTGCACCCCCAGGTATTGAGGGAATAAGGGGCCTGGGTCTAGTTGAGCCTGAATCCGCTGTAGGACTGTACCGGTTTTCTTCTGTCCTGTGGCTGGGACCAACCCGAGCCACCCGGGACCCCCTATCTACTGGATCAGGAGGCATGGCAACTGTCCTGACATTCTCATTACAGACACAAACCACTGTCTGAGACTTTGACGTCTGTTGGGGTGGAGGAGATGGCGGAACAGGGATTTCCACCCTGTAGCTCTTTTCTGTGGCCGCTCCTCGTCTTTCTGGTCCCTGAGCTGGCCCTCTGGGGGTCTCACTTACTGTGGCAGGCTCTGACGCTTGAGCCATGCCCGCAGCCTTCACTTCTATCCGTGGGTAGCATATAGGAGGGGGCTCTGGGATGTTCTGGGCATTTCCGCTGTATGCCTCATTTCCTTTGAGGTATGCATCCTGGGAATACGCCTGAAAGAGATTACAGGACATTATGTCAGTTACGTTTGGTGAGAGGTTAAAGCTCTTAAATAGATCACATTAAACCCCTTGAGAACATCATACCGGACCATGGGGAGGATACCTAAGACTCCTCTAAAAGACATGTACATAACAGGGAGTACTGTAAACCTGTTAAGGGCAACCTCTTCCGTTGCTACATGACACATTGTTTTGCAATACCTCGCTTATGACTTCATCTTCCTCTATATTTTTTTTCAGCTACAATATAAATATTTTTTTTCTATTATACCGTAACTACACCATGGCAATGTGTTTTCTGGCATCTTGAAAGTAGAGAAAGAATGGCTATAGAAGTCATTTACTGACAAGAGTCTTTGAGTAAGCTGATGAGATTATCAGCAAAGTAAACACTGTTACTGCATTCCCTCAGAGAACTGTAAGTGACAACTGGATTCAGCTTGTCTATAAAAATAAAACAGCAGCGTGCTAAAAGTAGACACAGTGCTCCAGCACGCTCCAAATCAAACAACACTTTGTTAACAGTTTCTCAATCTTTTCCAAGGAGGCTGAAAGCAAAAATGCAGCATACAATGAAACAAATTAGCGGCCCTGAGAAACAATACTTGTTGAAGAGCCAGATAGGCAAATAAGTAGAAAGAGAATGCTGGAAAGTACACAATAACCCCATGGAGCCAGAATTGGGGATTAAGCTTTCAGGGGCTTACCCACCTTTGGTACTGGAGAGTGTGACCTGAGGCATGAGGTGAGGGTAAACGGGGGACGCCTCTTGCTGCGTTTGGCAGCTAACGTTACTTCTGTCAGCATGGCTCCACAACTATACCCTTACTGTAGCAACTGCAGTACTTTCCTTGATTAAAACTGGAAGAAAAATGCCTTCAAATGTCTCTTGATGTTAGCCTGCTGTCTGTCCAGTGAAAGATCACCACGGGCTGCTTCAGGGAAGAAACTCCTGGTGGCATATTGAACACTACAAATCCTCACTCATCCCTTCAGCACACAAGCTCTTGAGAAAATGAAAGGGAGAGAGTCGTGGTGTTGGACTTTAATCGATAGCACTCTACCTGGGGTGTCAGATTACAATTGCACTTCAGCTACAGCAGTAAGTGTGCTGCTGGATGGCTCCCTCTGGATTTGCATAAGTCATACAGTTAAGTTGAAACCAATTTCCTCAACACGGAAAGTACAGAGCAATATGTTTGAAGTCGACGGACATATGAAGCCCGCACATTGTTCTCTGAACCTGCTACTCAGGAAAATGAAAGAAATACCAGCACAAACCACAACCACAGTACAAATACAGAACAGTAGAGGAAGTATATTTGGGAATTTTAGGGACTTGCCAGCTTCTACATGTGAAAATACAAGCTCAAAAGGTGGTGCAACGTGTCATGAGAAGTGTGAGGGAAGAGATGAGTTAACCTTCTTACCAGAGCAGTGATATCTCTTGAAAACTGTAGTCCACATGTGAGAGAAGTGCAAGCAAAGAGGAAAAAAGAGAATAAAGAGAAGAAGGCAGGTGAGCAAAAAGATATTAGAGGTCTCAGATGGAGGTGAGACAGGCAACTTCCAAGACTTCAGCACAGGATAAAAATACATTCTGCTTTGGAAACGCTGAACAGAAGCATCAGTCAGGAGTAGAAGAAGAAGAAAGAAGAATAGAGGTAAAATTCATCCTTCTCAGACCTGAATATCCTCAGAGTTCCTCTTCATCCCCATTATTTTCTCCTCTTACTAATTGTCTTCCTCTACCCACAGCATAGCTGCTGTCAAAATACAGTAAGCTGGTTTCAGCTGGCTTTCTCTCTCTCTCTCTTTCTACTCAGCATTTCTTTCCTTTGCTCTGTCACTCTCACCTGCTTGCTGTGGTACCTCCCCTCCCCCTCTCTGGTTTCTGGAGCATTTCAGCGAACACACACTCTCTCCTAGCCTCTTTCCTCCTCTCTGTCAGCCTCACGCTCATCTGTTAGACATTTCGCTTTATCATATGTTCGCCTTTTGGGTGAGCATTGCAGCGTGCCTGCCTGATCTGCGCTGGCTTCCTCCCTCACTCACTTACTCACTCCTGTAAACAGTGAGCTGAGAGGGAGTCAGCTGACTGCAGCTGCACTCCCTCTGGTAGTGGGAGTGGGATCAGTGACTCCCAAAACAGAAAAACAGACAAACAAGAACACATTTAAAACCAGACACTGATAATCTAAGGACTTTTGCCTCCTCCATTGATTCATATCAAACAACTTGGATGGAATTATGTTATTCTAAACTCTGGACCAATAACTTAATATTTTAAACCTCACGTGAAAGACCAAGTATTTCTTTTTTGTGTGTCTTTATTTTTGTTCAGATTAGAAAAATAGGTCAAACATAGCAGCCTTAAGAGGCATAGTAGTAAATACTTTTACTGGAGTTGTTCATTTGTATTATTCTTAAACGACTTTTGAGCAATCTAATTGTTTAAATACTGAGAGAAAGCTACTTAAATCATAAAGAAAACAGAAACATATGTCGCTTTAATCACACTTTGTTTTCATATTTTCTGGTTTAAACTTTCATACACATACTGAGATACAAACACAGAGTTAAATCATACACAAAAAGACACATGCACCAGTGTAATCACATCTTGTTTTCATGTATTTTCATTTGTTCTTTGAGACATATGTTGATTGCAACATAATGCACCAGTTAAATCCAATAAATCTGTCTAATGGCAGCTGGACTTTACAGAACTGTGAGCAGAAAACAAACCCAATTTGGCACATCTGACATTGAATTGAATTGCTAATGAAGTTTTTCCCTCAATAACAAAACAACAGCTAATTGCTCCATTCAAATCCCTCAGCCTTGTGAGCGCTCAGACTCTTTCCAAAATGCCAAAAGCAAGTTTCTGTGGCTTTTGGTGAGCTGCGGCCAAGCTAACAAGCTATGTGTGGAATTTAGCAACACAGTGGGATCTGACTCAGTTCTCTGCTCTGAGAGAGAATTTCCCAAAGAGAGGTGAATAACGTGTGACGACTGATGTGAGGTGGCCAGGCGCTGTTTTTTATCGTCTGTGGGGTTCTGGACCCTGACGGATGGCGTGGGCTGGTTGTTTTGCATCGATGAGCTCATCAGTGTGAAGACCGTAGGGGGGCTGTGGTATGAAGGTTAGCGCTTCTCCTTCTTTTAACTGTTTTCTCACTGAATATTCAAGTCCTTTTTTTTTCACATTAGCCCACCATAAATCGATGAGTCAATCTTGATAATAAAGACCAGAAGTACACCGACAAGAATGACTGTCACCTTTAACCAGAGGCCTCCCCACGCTCTTGCATGTGTAAACCTGAGCCTAAAGAAAAGTCTGTCAACACATCAGACCGCTTCTTTAGGATAAACTAACCAAACACTCTTTAACAAATACTCAGAAATGATCCCTGCAGCAACCTTTATAAACAAGGCTGGGCACTCCGTACTGTACTTGATGTAATAGGGGATTATTGTGCGTCTTTCAATGGTGTATTTTTTCTGTTTGTTATCCATAAACCCAAGACACATTTCTGCTTTATCTTGAATCATCATACCGTAGTCGTAATAATCCTTCACGTCCAATAAAATACTTAAGGTTCAATCAAGACTGTAGCAACAAGAGGCTTATCAGATAAGTTATGGATAACATGTCAACCATTTCTCTCCATTGTTTGTCATTCAGTCAGACTGTGACTTCTGCTTTACAGAACGTTTTCCAGGCTACTGTTGAAGGAGTAGTGTTCCCACTTTCTTCATCAGAGTGACATATGGATTGATTTCAATCTTAAAGGTTTAACTGAGCATAGCTTAGCATTACGCCCAGAAGCATTGAGAGGACGACTAACCTGGCTCTATTCCAAGTTCAAAAACACGCCTACCGCCGACATAGAAGCTGATCAATTAAAAAGTTGTATTTGTTAGTTTAACCTGTGTACAAGAAAGTAAAAATGACATGTTTTTGTTTTAGGGCGTGGAGTCATTTCTCTGTTAACAACAGTTACTGTAAGTGAAGTGACCTAACAGGGAAGTTGTTAACAGACAGAGAAACCTGTGTTCTAACCAAATCTGACAACCTATGTAGAGTTCCCAGCACAGTACAGACGCAGCAGCTGGATGGATATCTTGATCAACTTTTTACCCTCATAAAAGCACAATGTGTCATTTTAACGTTTATGTTTCCTCAGAGGTTAAACAAATAAGACACGGCCGATATGTGCCCGTCATGGCGAGGTTGAAGAAAACAAAACACCGTAATTCTAATAAGACTAACCTTTGACAAATCTGGTATTAAATCTGGGAATGATTATTAATCCAATTTGTACAGTTTGGTATTATATAAACAAAAAGGTTTATTTTCAAGAACACTTGCAATATTTACTGATGACTGAATGCTTACCAGCTGCAAAATGTCCTCATCCTTTGGCATCACACAGAGTTCCAGTGAGGCATCGCTGAGGGAGGAAACGGGGGAGAGATAGAATGAGAGTGAGCGTAAGAATATAAGACAAACTGCTTCAACAAAAAAAGCTCAAAGCATTGGCGCTTCTTCGTGGAGCAAGTTTAACTTGTAAACTCCAACCTTTAATAGCTGCGGTGTAATGAAGTGTGACTAAATGTTACACATGTTCTTCTTGTAGGTGATGAGGAAATGTTTAGCTCTGGAAAACTAAAAAGTTACACAACAGATTATTTTATGTTGTTAGTGCAGAGACATTCAGCTGAGTGTTGGCAGTGAAATAATCAGATGTAAACTCGGGGATCAGGGTGGGAGTCTGCAGGTTTTGTTTTACCCATAATATTAAATGACGGATGATGAGGAACTCACCTGTTCTGGATCAAGGCTATGACTTGTGAGTAGGTCTTCCCAATGATGCTCTCTCCATTCACCTTCACTATCCGGTCCCCTGGAACGAATAAGAGATGAAATTACAAGCCTGATATTTGCTCCTGACAGAAACGAGACAAACTAGTTGCTCAATGAACGGATACAAATCTCACATATGGGATGGGATATGATTGGCTCTGTACAGGGTATCGGTTACAATGAGGCCGGTCTATTTAAATTGATTTCATTCATTTTTCTTAGCACACAACCAACTCAATAAAGCACCTTCAATAACACCAAACAACACAGCAATGCAGAAGTTAAAGATCTTTTTAAAGATTTTTTTAAACGTTAGTAGTGATAGTGAGAAAAAGACAACTTCTGACTTTTGCTTTGAGGAAACGTTTTTTATTATTGAATAACTTATACATCATTCATATATTCATAAAGTGCCTTTCTTGACAATGCTACAAAGTTCTTCACAAACAGATCAAGAAAAGGATAAAAAGTTGTAGAGGTTAAAGATTTAGCAAAAAGGTTTTCCTCAGGAAGGTCATTCTTCTAAATATAAAAGCAGACACAGAGTTGTGTATTAATTAAACAACATTTAATCAGACTGTTGGGTCAATAAATCCCTGAAATGGGGCGCTGGTAGTTGAGTGGTTAGTGAGCGTCCCATGTATGGAGGATAGTCCTCCAAGCGGGTGGCCTGGGTTCGAATCCGACCTTTGGCTTCTTTCCTGCATGTCATTCCCCACTCTCTCTTTCCCCGATTTCCAACTCTATCCACTGTCTTATCTCTCAAATAAAGGCTCAAAAATCTCAATAAAAAAAAATAACAATCTAAAAATCCCTGAAATAAATTCTGTCTCCCAGAAAGAATCATCTGGAATCCAGTCATTGTGGTTATTGACAGAGGAAACCACTCTGGAGGAGCGGCTTCCAGCACAAACACCCATCTGAGCTTCGATCAAAAGCAGAATACCAATACTTGTTTATTCAAAGGACCCCATTTGAGGATCCATCTCCATTCAAGTTTTCTGAAGATGGCCATCTTACAGGAAGAGTGGGGAGGTGAATTTTGGGGGAGAAAAGGGATAATTGTGGGAAAACAGAGCTCTTTCTCGTCCCAAGAGGAGAGAGAGGACAGATAAAAGCAGACAGTTTAGAGGCCACTTAACATTTCCTGTAACCCTGAGTGCTAACCGGGCAATAACGCTGACAGCAGAGAGTGCGGAGCTTCAGTTGTCACTTACGTTTCATGAAAATGAAAGGAGCTGACTCAGTTTTTCACTCCAAGTATCTTCGCTGCTTATAATTAGGGATGATTCACATATTGATAAAGGAGGAAACAAAGTGGGAGATGTAGAGAAACGGAGTCAGGGGAAGGCTGAAATAACAGTGTGCTTATTACACTTTGTTCAACCTCCCACAAAGGAGCCATCTGTTATTTTGTAACTCGTATCTGTTTTGCCTGGCAGGTTACAAGGAAGCGGAATTACCTACAGTAAAGACGTGAAGAAATCTTGGCATCAAACAGCGCTTTGAGGTCAAATACAAGACAGGCAGAGTTAATCATAAGATCTGCCGGTTATCAGAAGGAGTGAAACCGCAGTGTGTGTGTGTGTGTGTGTGTGTGTGTGTGTTTGTGTGTGTGTGTGTGTATGCGTGTCTGTGTGTACCTGTACAGAGTCCAGCTCCATGGGCGGGGCCTCCCTCCTTCACTTGCTTGACGAAAATGGTGTCCATTGGCTCCAGACGGTTCCTCTGTCTCCCTGGCAACGAGAGAGAGAGAGCACATGCACCGAGGCAATTGGTCACACGGAGAGGAAGAGAAGCAGCAGGAATCAGAACTAGGCCAAACTGAAAACTGAACGAGAAACTTGGCCGCAGCAATCTTGTGTCATCAGTGCACATATTCTCTGAAGTGTTCACGGTTATTTACACCTTCGCGTTGGAGTGACAAAACAACCAGAACAACCAGCACCTGTGGTTCATCCTCTTTGTTAGTGAACTTAAGAGTTCTTTTCAATGCATGTTACATCTTCTGATTTGATGACTATCTTTGTGTAGCACTTTGTAACTTGTGTTTTTGAAGGGCTCTGTAAATAACGGTGAAATAATGATATGACTGTGTGATCTGTTATCAGCACTATCAAAACAAAGTTGACATTCAAACACCACTCACGAAGGAGATAGATAATTGCAAGACCGAATGAATGAATGAATGAAATGTTTCTCGTTTCTCTGTTAAGCCTCTGTTCAGTGTGATGGATTATAAATATGAACGCCCAAGCTAGGAATTGTAAAGCAAGAGACTCTTAAGTAGGAACTATATCATCCTGACTGATGAATAAAATGATTCCAGTTTTTAAAAAAGTCTTCCAACATGTTCTTCTTTGGTGGCACTGGAATTGAAATCGTAAGCATCGACTGTTTTTCTCTTTCCCTCGTGCTATCCCATCCTCTGTCCCTTGATGCCTCCCTCCATTGACTCCACTCTGCTGTCAGATGTGTCCCGAGCTGCAGAACAGGACAGTGAGCAAAGGTCACAGCATGCTGACAGAGCTGCATGCAAACAAGCCTCGAGGGAGTTTCATTTCAAGTGACAGAGGGAGAGACGGCACACCATGTTGTGAGACGAGAGTAGAGGAAGCTAGTAGAGGAAAATAGAGCTAATTAAGAAGCCCATAGAAGCACTAATGACTTCTTTATAATGCATTTGTTTTAAAAACAGCAATTATGAGCATACATCAAAATTCATTTTCTCTTTGAGCCTTTAATAAGCCTCCATCTCTTCTGGCCTCAGCTGCCTCTTAGAGCCCACAGGCAACATCAGAGCATCGCACTGTTCTTCCCTTAGGGAACTCCGGCTAATACGCGTGCTCTTTTCATGAACACACTGCTTTACATGTACACAGCAGCAGCAGCAGCAGCAACAACATACATTTATGACCCTCTGCAGATCTCTGAACAGCTGGACTGCAGCAGATGTGGCTTCAAAGTGTTGCACAGTAGCAAATTCAAAGATGAGGAGGGGAGAGAGATTCTAATCATCAGTTTACTGAAGTTGAATCCAAATGTTTAACATGAAAGTCCCAAGCTCTTGCTCCTGTAAAAATACAGCCTATCAATAAACACTTACAATAAATGGATGTGTGGCCTACATTTACAGCATGAGCTGCTGTTAAGCTAGCATGTCACCTTATGTGACTTTTACCTGCAGTAATATTGTCATGACAGTGAGGCGGTCAGAACACTCCCTCTTGTGGCTGAAAGTGTAACCGCAATCGATGTAAAAAATTAAATAAAAAAGCCTTCGGATCCAGGGATGAAAACAGTTTGATCATTTGTAAAAGTAACAACACATTTTTATAGAAAGGTTGAGCACAGATTTCAGACCCATGTTAGCCAATGGGTCTTTTTGAGGTTGAACTGTATTAGTATTTGTGAACGCCATCATTTAAAACCATACAGTTAGATTGGGATCCTGCAGGCGTTTGTCTGATCCAGTAGAAGGCAGTGTAGCACGTCAAATCACTGCTCTGCATCCGAGTGGAAAAGGGCAACACTGTAGTTTCCATCATGTTATTCCAGGTTATTATGTTGCTAGAAGACTTGGTGTTTGATTACACGACAAAAAAATGATTTATGATAAACTAAAGTGCTCCAATGTGGCTCTAACTCACAGAGAATAATGGAAAAACTGCACTGATGCATTTCTGAGTTACATCACTGGCACAATGTCAGGCATGGCTGACCCTTCATGTAGGTACCGATGTCAACAAATGCCTCCCCCTCCCTCCCTCCCTCCCTCCCACTCTCTCTCCCTCCTGCTCTCTCTGTCGCTCTCTTCCCAATCTAGAGCCAATCTCATCGAGCTTCAACTCGGCAGCACAAATTGGATTCTGGAAGTTTCCACGACCCCTGCAGCTGGATGAACAGGATTAAACCTGGAAATCTAAAGCTTTGGACATTTTTAATGCTGCCAACTGTCTTACAGAATCAAAAACGACTGCGTGGATTAAAGAAATACATCATCAGCCTGCCTCAAAAAGACTCTGAGCTGTTCCAAAATACAAAATGATGTTTAGATAACCTCGGCTGCTCTTGGAGGGGAAATGTTTTCCACAGTGGACACAGCACTTAATACTCTGAGTTGATAAGATTTTACAACCTGGCAGCAGGTGCACGATCGAAGCCTAAATGTATATAAGACTCCATGTTTGTTAATACCGCAGTGGGAGGAAGTTTACCACATTCACATGTGGTTCAGTGAAGCATGTTTCAGGCTGCCATGACAGTTCAGATTTTATTAACTAACTTCTCATGCTTTAGTTACGTTTCCCGTAAATTCTTTCCAATCTAGCATCCAAAACAAGCATGAACATCTAATTCAGCACCTTAAGTTATAAGTGAACTTTGCTTAAGTTGCTAAGTGTCTAACCATTATCCCCTTTGTCAATTATTTATTATGCAATAAAGTTTTTATTGATTTATTGATAATGTTGTCTACAGTTTAACACGTCTCATGTGACCAACACACAATCACCAAGATCTTCTGTGTTTCTTATTCATGACAAACAAAGAAATCTTTTTGTTTATTTTTGAGAGAAATCGCATTTTGTGTTTTTTCTTGTGCCGTTGTTTCTGTCATTTTCAAATAATCAGTCACGGTAACTTTTACGCTGTTTGAAAAATTGCTCCCTTTTTGTAACAATCTCACTTTTTCAATGTGGATTTCTGCAATTTGTACAAATACGATGATGACACAGCTTTTTAAAATGAATAATAAGACATTTAAGACCGCCTCTTTTCACTTAAAAGCCTCAGTTTGATCTGGTTTGTTGTTGTCTCAAACGTATCTCGAGTTTTCCAGCAAAACTGACAAATGTCTTATTTTGAATGATAACTCAATCACATGAGAAGCAAAAACAAGTGCATTTTCCTCATTCCTATAAGTTTTATAAAATCATATTAAGGTCTAATCCTTCAGAGCTTGGTCTCTGCTCGTCCACTGGCTGTGTGTCAGCGCTGCTCTCTGGCCTCAACAAGCTCTGGGTTGGCTTTCCTCCCTTGCTGCACAGCTGGGCCCGCTTGTGTCGGCCAGCTCCCCCTCTCCCCCACTCTTCTCCCCCCCTGTTGTTTTGGGTTAGATAATGTTATTCTTCAGAGGGCTGGGCCTGCTGCCCACTCACTGCATTAACCCTGTTGTAATACCTCTCCATCCAACTCCCTGCTCTTAACCAATCATGTCACTCTCACATTTGTAAGAACACGAGCACGTACAAATGGTCAAGTAAACAACAATATACAAAAATATACTATGCAGATGTATGCTTTTTCTTCCCTGTGATTCTACAAGGAAGTGTTTGTCTTCGACTTTCCCATCACTTCAAACACTGAGGATGGGAGGAGGAGGAGGAGGAGGAGGAGAGCTGTGTGTATGTTGAGATGGTTATCTGTATCAGGTTTTGATGCAGAGAAATATGAAAATGTGAAGCATAAAATCCTGGCACAGCGTTTTCCCCCCATACTGTGGGAAGGTCAAAGCACAAGAACACTACACATAAATACTTAAACTCCCTTCAAAAGCACAGCGAGCTTTTTTTTGTCAAACTTCAGGATTTCTCAAAGACAGCAGATGAAGCCTCGGTGAAAACAAATACTGTAATTCTTTCTCTGTTTCTCCCGTTCCCAGGAAGAAACACTCGGTGCAGTTCACACACAAACTGGTCCAAACACAACTTACTTTGAAAGCTTAATCCTCGTAAAACACCTGCATACCCGAGCCCTGACCTCAGTGAAAAACTTAACAAACCCACATCCGTACAAACTGTGTCAGAAGACGGTACACGGATTATTTGCCTGTCTCAGATGGACAGGTCTCATTATAGTAATCTGAAGTTTGTAAACAGCCACAGCTTTATGTCAGTCATCTCCGCACACACAGGTGGAGTGTTTGTCAATACGACTTAAAGGCGCTGTCATCACTAACGCTGGCAGGTCAAGAGTTTGTCCTTGCATGGAAGTTAAATAGGTAAAAATGATGTCTGAATGCAGTAGTTACTAAGGATGGGATTTGCAGGGAAACTCACATTACGATAAGATACGAGGCCGACAGATGATGACAACTGAGGGATCTCAAGACAACACACCAAACTCCATTAGCTGTAGAAGAACTTGGTAGTACTGTTAGAAAGATATAAGGGGCCTTTGAGGTGAAAATGTTCTCGTCAAACCTTCCCAAATCACCTCAAACTAAACTTTTTGAAAGACAATTTTCATATGATCTACCGACTTCTATAAGGTGTCATGAATATCGAGGTGTTCAGTCAAATAATTATCTAGTAAAGGAGTGCTAGGATCCTTTCATGAGTCCTTTCCATCGTCGTAGGATTCCTAAAATTGGAAAGAAATCCAGATGTAGATACAGCTCTGCTACATCTACTCATCCCACATATTTACACACACAGACGCACGCACACCTGGTGTTTTTTCCACCAGGCAGGAAGGTGGTCGAGCACTTTCTGTCTCTTTATTTTCTAGGAATTCCAAATACCAAAATCCACCATGGGGAAATGGGATATGTACTCACATTACTCTGAGCAACAAAGCCCTCAGAAAACAAAGAGAAATTCAGTGTTTTGTTTTTCTCTCTGTAAAACCAGCCAAACTATGGACCAAGGGAGTTCAAGTTCAAGTGAGGAAAATAAGTGACAAACATCTGGAAACAGACGGGCTGATTTGAGCCTAAATGATTGTCTGTTTCTTTAAGAACTGTGTTTAATGAGCCAGCACGCTCTGAAAGAATGTGAAGGGTGGTGTCTGCTTTTTGTGACCTTTGGAAAAAGAACAAAACTGAAAGGATTGGTAGAAACATTGTCTTTATCTGCACTCAAGTTGGATGCAACCATTAGCATGTTTAGCTACAGTAGCAACCAGTCATGTCAATAACCTCGTCATAAATCCGTAGGTTTAGAGGTAAAGCCTTGATTCCATTAATGCTTTCACTCAGTAGTGTTTTCAAACTGGGTGTGAGTCACCTGCATCCGACTCTATCAGAGTTTAAGCGAAGGTTCACAGATGTGGTTACACTTCAGAAACCTCAGCCAACTTTACCTCAGATAGCTCTGTGATTGGCTAACACATGTTAGTCCTCATCCTAACGGTCTTCCCTCTGATAGCTTTAGAATCAAATCAATCTGTTTGGCAATATAAACAAGAATGTAAGCCAAGCAGACAAACAGACAAATAAAATCAAATGAAACAGGCGTGTTTTATTTTGTCCACAACCAACAGATATTCAGTTGACTGTCATAGGGGAGTAAAGTCACATTTATCAGAAGCTAGAATGACAGAACTGATTATTTTCAAAACAAATGTAAAATATCTATCCATTACAAAACATCTGGAGATTAAGTGTAGATTAGAGATGAATAATCAGATGAATCCATTTTTCAACGTATTGTTGTAGACCCATTATCTTGTATGTATAATGCCTCCATCACTGACAAAAACAAAAGGAAACTAAATGCTCACTTTCTGTGCTGGAAAATGAATTATGTTGGACATGATATTGGAAGAAGCTCTATCTGAAACAAATTGGCATAAAGTCATTCTTAATGATGTCGCATTGGATTTTTGCACATGTGGGTTACACTGCAAAGACAATTACCCAAATCATACAAGAGGGGTTGATGTACCTGAGAGATGTGCCTCAAAGTCTCTTTTTTCTTTCGTGGAAGACTTCTTGTATGAAGTCTAAAAGAACATATTAGAGAGTCGTGCTCCAAAACAAATAAGTGGTCAATATTGTTGAAGTCAGTCAGAGGCAAGTCAGACAAAACACACAAAGAGTACACACACACACACACACACACACACACACACACACACACAAAGAGTACACACACAGACACACAAAGAGTACACACACACACACACACACACACACACACACAAAGAGTACACACACACAAAGAGTACACACACACACACACACACAAAGAGTACACACACACAAAGAGTACACACACACACACACACACACACACACAGAGTACACACACAAAGAGTACACACACACACACACACACACACAGAGTACACACACACACACACACACACACACACACACACAAAGAGTACACACACACACACACACACACACACACACACACACACAAAGAGTACACACACAGACACACAAAGAGTACACACACACACACACACACACACACACACACACACACACACACACACACACACACACACACACACACACACACACACACACACACACACACACACACACACACACACACACACACTTGCACAAACGCTTGCAAACAGGAGAGACGTTTGGACAATTGTTGATGTCCCTGTTAAACTGAATGATAAGTAAACAGAAATAATCGGGATGCAGAATGCTAAACAAATTAAATGAACACACAAAAAGTATTTCAAAAGTTTAAAAAGTCACACACTGCTTTGAAAACGTAAAACAAAAAGTCACAAGGCTAAATCTAGCCGCTAGTCAGCTAGTTAAAAAAAGACTTCAGCAAAGATGTTGTTGTTACAGGCAGAACAAAAAAGATCTGTGCTTTTTGTTTAGGTCCGTCTGAAATAAAGAACCATGTAAGGATTTTTTTTAGAAGTAAATCTGTTTATTAATTAATCACTGAACGCTGCCTATGTTGTGTAAGAGCAGAAAGCCTAACAACAGTGAGTTGTATTAGCCTAAAAAAGCTTGTGTGACTGGAGTTTAAATGTTAATCAACTGAAATGTGGGTGGTTGCTGAGAATGTCATAACAAATAAACAAGTTTAGAGTTACAATTACTCACACGCAAGATAAAAAGACTACACAAATCCAGGATGCAAGAACTGTGAAGGAGAGAAAAACATGCTATTAAATCAGACTCGATTTGAGGAGTTCAGTGTGAGGCCAGGTCAAGAAGTGTCTTTGTTGGCAGTAAATATACAGACGGAGAGAAAGGATACAGGCAAAGGCAAAGGAGCAGCAGAGAGGAGGAGAAAGAAAGACAAAACTTTGGACCGAGCTTTGTTAAAGAAGGTGGGGCGTTTAAAAGCTCACTGGAGGATTCTGGGGAATTCTGTTTGCTTGTGCTGCATTACATTCCCTCTGCAGACTTTATGGGAACTAACCCGAATCTGACATTGAAAAAAAAAAGAGGGAAATAAAGAGAAAAGTGTTTCTAGCTGACTGAAAAACAAATATTTGAACAGATGGAGAAACTTTTTATGTTGCTTTTCTTGCGGCACCAAAGCTTCATAAGCAGAGCTTGAAACGCCTCATTCGGATTTTTAACCATTTTGCTAAAAACACACAGCCGAAGAGAAAGAGATGCAGCAGGAGAGGGAGAGACAGAGAGATGAGGGAGGAAGAGAGGAAGTGAGATAAAGAAGAAGATTTGAGATTACAGCAGCTTGGTATGTAGACAACCACCGTGAAAGGAAATAAACAGATCCATACCACGCACACATATCGTTCAAACTATGCAGCTACAAACTGTACATCATTTGTTTATCCCTGTCCCTACGTCAGCGAGTATGTGTCTGTCTATGTGTGTGTGTTTTCTGCAGGTCTGAAGCGTTTCCAGCGGCAACACCCAGCTAGTCAACATGCGGTCGGCATGAGCCCCCCCCACCCGCCCTCCTCTTCCCCACTCTCCAAACACCAACAGCCTCATCACACACTGGCATAAAGTCAAGCAAATAAACTGAACTGCAGCAAGCGAACATCACAGAGCGGACTCTGCCACAGAAAACTACAGAACGCTGAAGATGTCACCTAATCCAAATGAATTTAAGATCACTAAACATGTTGGACTTGTTAACCGTCTGTATCTGTGTGAAACCTGTGGTGCGTTTGCCATTTTTGCAACACATTCATTCTCTGTTACACAACATTGGTTGTTAGTTTTCTCGGTCTTTGGGCACATCATGTTTCAGAATAAAGTGTAGAGTCATACAGCCTCAGGTAAGGAACAACAACGGCCGTTCTTGAGAAGCTGAATCTGCAACGCCTCCAGTTACAACAAACATGTTCTTAGCTGTTCACAATATGAACCTTTTGTTTCGTCTGCAGACTCACAGTATAAAAAAATGGATTACATCACAGCATATCAAAAGTGAACAAAACATTTGGAGTTCCCCTTCCTGACTAGCTGCAAGATTGGTCATAAGCTCCGCCCCCTCCGTGTGAACCTACACTACTAAAAACTTTTTTTGGTTTCTGTCATTATAGTTAGTTCTTATCATCCTGTTTCATGTCTCTGAGCAGCTAAGTGTTTGTTTACTATTTGACGCTATGAAAAGGGTTATAACGCCATGATTGACAGCTCTGTTTGCAAACTTGGCTCCTGCAGTGTTTTTTTAACTGGATTAGCAGAGTAGAGGAGGAGTAGTAAGAGGAAACATAACAAAGACCTACACATCAGTCATTCATTTTTCCATAACTGTGAGTGTCCGCTTCAAACAGACACATGAAACTGTTCTGCAGTCGACTGTACCAACTTGAGGGATCTTTTCCATATTCTCAGTAAGTTCAATATATGTTTTGGTTCGCAGAAGGGGCGGGTGCAATATGTCAGCGCTCGTTGTGGGGGGTATTTTGGCTCTACAGTTGTGAAACACGAGGCGCTGAAGAGCGTTGTCCATCCTTATATTAAGTCAAAGGTTTCGACTTATAGGAGCAGAGAGGGGGGAAGGGAAGTGAGAGTATGATGTCAGTGTTAGGTTGAACTTTGAAAGACGTTTGTTAGACTTTGTCAACAATGGCAGACTTTTTGATGTTTCCTAGAGGGACTACTACTGTATGTTAATTCTGTCCCTATAGCACCTAATACAGGAGACGAAATCTGTAATTGACCTGTGTTTATGATTTTGTACTTCTTATTTGGGTTATATCACTTCTGGTAATTTGCACCTGGGTGTGGTTCAATTGTTGGTACCTGTTCAGTTGTGAGGCAGACAAAAAGGGTGAATGGGTTTGAATATTTCCTGTTGACCTTATGCGTGATCGTAATAGTCGTAATTTTTTGCTTTTGGATTATTTTGTCATTTTTGTTAAAGAAACAGTGAAAACTTAATTTTTTATCCCAGAAGGAACACGTCACACTTACAGGACGATTTGGTTTCTTGCACTTTTCTTTCATAGTCACTACACGATACCTATGTCACCATGGAGTCATGTTACTTTCTCGTCTTAAATAGTTTGAGGATAGATATTCATTTCTGAGTGTACTACCTTTCAGCATCATCAGCATCGCTGAGTCGCTGAGCCCAATGAGAGGCAAAGAAGGATTTATGACAAGCTGGAAGTAAGCCAAGGGACTTCCTGTGTCACCGCAGGAGCTCTACAGGCGAGGATCATTATTCACCAGCTAGTGAGCCTCACGATGAACGGTTCTCATGCACTTACTGCACACTACTTAATGATAAAAAGGCATCACACAAATACATTCATAGTGAGAATGTGTAGCTACATATATCCCCTGTCATCACAGCAGGAGTTTCTGTGGGTTATTTCACGTTTTAAGGCCAGTTTGAATGACACTGGTGGACGTGGAGGGGTTAAACTGGAAGGGGAGAGGAGGGGGTGAGTGTGAGGAATGTGACACCGAGGGCCAAGAAGGATGATGAGGGACACTTGCAGGAATCTCTCAATTTCCCGTTGAGAGGAGTTTAAGAGTCACATTTATCACGGAGAAAGAGCACTTTCCCTCCTCTAACCCTGAACTCTTCGCTTTCACTGTCCACCCATGCAATAACAATCTGCTGAATCACACCTGGTCTGTGTTTGGGTTCATTACAGGCTAAACAAACAGCTAACAATGATATCCTTCATTTTACTACAGACAAAGAAAATAATACACCAGCCAAAGAATCTTGGACACATAAACCAGGTTTTCTTAACATCCTTTTTGTGTTTAATTATCTGAAAACACAAAAAAGTAGACATTTATTTAAATAAAAACGCACTGGATTGTTTCTTTAAGACCACATTTTTGCTGTTCTGTCTTGGTTTATTTTTATGGGAGCCCTTGTACACATGCTTGAGTCTCTTTAAGACACAGATGTGAGATGAAGGGCTGTTTAAGAAGGCCTGTGATGAACCGCAGCAGAGGAATCCTCCTGCATTCATGCAGGGCTGCAGACGTGAGCAGAATACCAAGGAAGACATACGCTGGATGCTCTGAGGAATGTCGAGGCCCTGCCAAGCTAACAGGCTAACAGCACAGCTCTGACTGCCACTCTGAAGAGAAAGGACTGAAGCTTTTAAACTGAAAAGTGCAGCACAACGCTGCCAGTCTGCAACACAGCCTGCAGAAAAGACAGCTGCACCTGCAGCATGTTGTTTACAAAGACCAAAGCAGTGCACTTATAAAGCTATTAATGAGGCTGAATTAGGAATGGAAATGAAATGTTTGGACCAAAGAATCCTCACAAAGCATCTATTTCAATTTAAAAAACCCTGAGAATACATTAAAGTAATGGACTGTCAATCCTAATTTGATCCCTATTCTGGAGAGTAACTGAAGAATATATGAAGGTAAATGGTTTCTCTGGTTTCTCATTTTAACAGCTGATCCCAGATCACACAGCACATCTATTATTCATGCAATTTTTTAAAGACATGAAAAAATGTTTTTGTACACTTACCACGGCTGCCATTCTCTTCATCCTAAAAGAGGAGAAAAAAGAGAGTCAATGTCAGAAGATTTGTGATACAACCTTATTGTATGGTAGTTATTCATTAGTAACCCTTTGTATGTTAGGCTTGCAGGATATGAGATTGCGATGAGCGATAACATTGTTCAGTGCCCGACCGATATGTTCAGAAAAGCCGCATTATGGCCATGTTGGTGTTATTTCCTTTCCCCTCACACATAAAACCTTCATTTCCCTCTGAGCTTTGGTTAAAAACCCCAAACACTGCGCCTTTAATCCCGCTCCCCTCAGTGACACATATGTTCTCCATGGATCCTTTAAGAACCCCCACACTCCCAAAGCTCTCCTTAAGATGCTCTGACCCTCTTCAAGCTAAACCCAATATCCTCAAACTGTGATTAATCAACAGCTCCAATCCAAGACGCTAAGAGTAATTATCATGAAATGTTTGAACCCGGTCCCTGTTGGTTTGGGTTACGTAATGGGAAGACTGGCGAGAGTGTACAGTGAGTGTGACCTGACGGATTTTAGAAAAGGTCTCACTTTGAGTTTTTCCCAGAACCAAGTCTTATGATAAGATGGTTACATGAGGCTCAAGACAGTCAGCTAAAGGGCACAACATGATGCTCAACAGCTTGTTTGTCTGTACAGACGACTGTAAGCTCTTTGTCAGTGTTTCAAATTAAAGGAACTTCCCCAAATTGTCTGGCAAGACTGCAATATTCAAGATTTCTCTGAATGTTTTAAGGGCATAAACTTGGTTTTGAAGTCGATTCAAGAGCATTTCACCTAATCATTCTTTTATTTAGATGAATTTCATCTTCGTTGATTTTGGTCATCTATTCGTTTTAATTGTACTCTCGACATCAGTGTAAATGATTTCTCGAGAATTGAAAAGGTTGAATGAATGAATGAATGAATGAATAATTAGCTCTAGCAAGATTTTGATTTCTTCAGGAGCTTCTATGAAAAACCTCCCCTTGACTGTGCCTGATTGCAGAGCTGAAATACGCAAGCAAGTCGGTCCAAAACACTCTGGCATCTCAGAGAAACTACATTTTATCCACTGTGCATGATACAAATGTTTCCTGAAATCCAAAGATTTATCAAGGTTTCTACATTTTGACGTCTTGTGGCTTGCTATATAAGCGATAGAATGTGATGCTGTGGATACATTTGAAACAAAGGTACCCTGCTTTATCGTACAAACAGACACAGAAATCTCTCTTTCTTCAATATAGAGGATTGGCAGGGATACATCGTGATACCCCAGTAGGCCTTTGGGAGAATCTTTTGGTTACACAAAAGTCTGAAAATCCTAACTGTCATGCCACAGTTTCTCTTTGAATGCGTAGAAGCAAAGCCAAAAGCTATAAACAAGCAGCACTGTGCTAACTTTGAAGGAAATCCATCTGTGGGAGCTGTAGAGGTTGTCCAAATACACTTCAGAGAAACGTAAACCCAACTTATCCCGAATTATCACTTAGAAAAACTAATAGTCAAGAGGCCGTGATAAGCTGACTCCAGCACATTTTAACATTACCCAGGAGCCCGGCAGTGTTTACCCAGAAGCCCTTTAGTCTGTGTGTGCCTGTGACCATTAGAAACAGGAAGAGCTGCAACTACAGGATTAATGCTAAAGGGCAGATCTGTGCTGATGATGTCCGGAGGACGGCTGGCACACTTCCAGGTGGGATGATACAACAACAGAGAGGCTGCAGCTGCATACTGACATGTGCATATCAATATTACTGTTCCATTGCAAGAATGTACTGCTCTTTAGTCTGGTGAATAAAATGACCAGAGATGAAAACTGATTTCCAACCATGGGCGCAGAAAGGGCAGAAAATGTGTTGAAAAACAAGTTAAATATGTGCGAATGTCATTTATTTCTCTGACATGAAAAAGGCGTCATGTCAGGTCAAAGTGCAAAGCGTTGACTGTGGGTCAGCGTATCTTGGGGAGACATTTGGCCCCAAAAGCCCCAAAGCAAAAAAACAAAAAAGAGAAACTGAGGGAGAGGATGCAGGGTCAAGTCGCTGTACGAGTGTGCCTGCCAACGTTACACCTGCTCTCTCACACACCGAACACACCTGGCTTTGCTGCATGGCCGTCAGGATATTTTGGACAGGTTGAACATCGTGCCTTTAACACAAATCTTTGTGCAGCACACAGTGGAACGCAAGGTCACTTTAGGCATCTCCAATTAAAGTAACATTTTTGCTATTATATGAAAAACATATGATGAAGAAATATTGATTATATTAGAGTTGATTGTTGTGCATTGAATTTAGCGTCATCAGAAGGATAAGAAATGACATTCTCTCACCTTCAGAGAGTTGTGGACGGCAGACTCAGGCGGGTAGACGATAAAGTGTCGCAGTGTGAATCCGAAGCCTTGTGAGGTCCGGCGCAAGTGAAGCGTCTTTGGCCCCGGCCAGGAAAAAGGCTCCTCCTCAGCCCCGGGGGAGGCCAGAGCTGATGCCTCACTCTGATCCAACCCATCCTTCTGCTTGGCCTGAAAGAAGGACAAACAACAACAGATGTCAGAGTTGATCTTCTGAATTGAAACAGAAAAAAAAAAAATACGAGTCATATGACTTTTGTTGAGAGTTAGATGAGAACATCCGATAGCACTTTTAAGCCTGTAAGGTCAATTCAGATAGCAGAGGAGGATCACTTTATTTAGTTAAAAGTACAATTGGAGACCTTTCACACGATTGTTTCTGTATTTGGTTAAAACAAAACAGAATAAAATACAATTTTAAAAAGTCAGGCAAATCTCAGCATGATAATGTGAAACATGAATGCTTTTTTTTTAACCCTATATTCTATTCAATCCCCTCAAAATGTATCATAGGACCCCCAGGGAGAATCACTGCTGTAGAGTTGATGCACATCTCCCCAACAAAGAAACCGAATGTGGTGGTGAAAATAATGACACAGCGATCATAAAACTCTCACACCCACAAAAACAGGACAGTCACATCATTCTCTCTTCACACCTCGTCATGGTGTGAGCAAAGGTTGTTTTGCTTGAACAACGTCACGTGATTTCACAGATGAATCGGGCCCACAGCTGAGCGTTGATCTAATTCATCAACTTGATATAAAAACAGAGAAAAATCCCCTGATGGTGATTCTCCACAGTTACGCTCGGTTTTTGTTGTTAATGCTGAATAATAGAACGTAATGTGGTGCTCAGATAATAACTAGAGGGATCATCTTTGAGGTTAGCTCTGTGTATCTGAAGTAAAAACAAACTTAGTAGTCTTACTCTAGAAGCCCAAAAGGAGTCGCAGCAGATGGTTGTTCAACATGAGTCTGGTTCTGCTCAAGGTTTAAGTCTTCCTTACCACTGTGACTCTGCTTAATGTCGCCAATAATGTGCTTATGGTGGATTAATGTTGGGTCTAAATAACAAAAGGGTACGGCCTATAGACCTTCTCTTTTTGCTATTTGAGTCAAGGCAACATTTGTTATAAATTGGGGCTGCACAAATACAGATTTATCAATTGACTGATTTAAAAAGGCTGTATATAAGTTTCAGTCTTTTCTCCGTCTGTCGACACAAACATGATTCCCACTAACATCCAAACCACACAAAAATACTGGAGGTCATATCCCCTTTTTTTCCCACCACAACTGGATTAGTCTGTCAGGGGATTATTTAACTATTTTACCTGTTTATTTTCTGGACTAGTTCACATACATTTAGCATGAAAAAAGCTCAGGATATTCCCTTATTTAAGATGTCATACACAGTTTAAAAAAAAGCAACAAAAAGTGGCTTCAAACTGCAGTGAAATACTTCATGCCTAACTTGTTCTTAACATCGACAATCATATCTGTCAGCATAACCGGGATTGTTATTAAAGCCACACTTGTTCTGCCCAGAGCTCCACACAAACATACATGTGGCTTTAGTTATTGCACGTTTGGGGCTTTTCTGGGCTGTTTGGCGTGTTTGCATGATGACAGACTTATCTTCTACATTCCTACTGTGACTAACACACGGGATAAAAACAACCCTTTAAATGCTGGCATGCTCTCGGCTTGCGTAACTTTACATTTATGCCTACATGACACAACACATGCTCCACATCAGCTGCACAACTTTGATTGTAAATGTTCTGTAACAAAAAAGCTGCTTATGAGGAAAAAATGTGTTTACGCTGAATGGGTCTCAAATGGCAACTGTAGCTAAGCTGGAAATACACTGAGTCACTCCGAGCTACGTTCAAGAGACTTTTTACTGGAGATGACATCTTATAAAACACAGTGATACACACAGACACACATGGATGAAGAGGATAGTCACATATAAGATCCTGTGTGTATCAACTTATATTATAGATCCAGTCTGGAAGTTGGGCTGGTAGCTGGAGAGGTGCCAGTTCACTTCCTGAGCACTATCAAGGTGCCCTTAAGCAGCGCCCTGAACCTCTTACTGCTCGGGCGCTCTTCCATGAGCAGCCCCTAAATCGATATCTATCCATCGGTGCATGTCCATAGGAACCTGATGTGCATGTGTGTGAAGCATGTCTCAACAACAGAGAGAAAAAGGGGAATTTCCCCTCAGGGATTTATAAAGTATAATAATAAACTGTATGTTATCTACGGACTGCATTGTGATAAAAGGTGAATATTTACGACGTAGGGCTGAGGAATGATTTACTCGCTAACTAGGTTAATCCAAAAATATAACAGAATAATTGTTAAATAGTCAATCAAATTCTATTTAAAACATTTAAGAGGGCCTTGAGAGCGTAAACACCAAGTAACACAAAATAAGAAGACATGCAGCACAGCTGTTTATGGAGGTGTAGTGAAAAAAGAGGCGGTACTGTCGTGGTTTCCCAGAGTCCAACGGTTGTTTCGTAATGGTCCAACTAAAAGTCATAACACTACAGCTCATTATCATAGATGTAGAAGAACATTAGCAATCTAATAAAGTATGGAATCATAACAGAAGCTAGTTCAGAGTATTTTAGCCATTTTGTTTAAAAATGTACTCAATTGTTCGACAACTGTGACCAAGTCTTTAATGTCTCCAAAGGACTCGTGCTCGTAAAAGATACAGTTGACATACAAAGTCACGACAGACTGGCGGGACTGAAATGTTTTTTGGAGCTGGATTTCATTATTCAACATAAATAGTTGAGTTCTGACTTCTTTTTTGGATCCATGAAGTCATTTGAAGAGGTCACAATGAGCAAAGATATCAGCTAATGATCTACAATGTTTCCCAAAGACAACATTGACATCCACCACCCAAAGACAGTTTACTGCCATATGAGAGCATAATGACACAAGTTAAAAATGAGGGTTTTTGGATTCATTTTTGTTCCAATGTATTTTTTACCGAGAGCATTTAAAAGAATCAAACATCTAAGATTGAACTTAACCGCAGCCTAAAGGCTCAAATATTCTGTATTTCTTAATCACAAGAACTTCATACTGTGCACCATCGTTTACAAACACTCTGACCTCTCCTGCAGCTATGAGCTGTCTTAGAAGTTAGACTTCTGCCACATCCATCATCAGGCTAACGATGGAGCTGAACCGCTGCACCACAGGGCGTGCGTTAGCGGTTATTGCTAACACCACCACCGCGACTCGAGGCTACAAGAGCCTGCCAAGAGTCTCAGTCTGAACTCGGCTCTCTCCATGGGCTCTTCTTCTACCAAAATACATCTGAGGTGTGGATCCAAAACAAAGACGTTCTCCCTGGTCGCCCCTCTCCATCAGAACACCTCTCCTCCTTCTCCTCAGGCTCAGTCTGGGAGCAGCAGATGTTGGAGCCTCCAGAGAGCGGGATGGGTGTTGGCTTAATGGTTTGACTGGTGAGATCATGAGCAATACCCAGCGGTGAGGAGCTGGAACTGAGCCACAGTCCACAGTGGAGCTGCGGGAGGAGTGCTGATGGTTCAACTCGGCTGTTTGTTGTGTTTTCATGCTAAAACTTTAATGTTGGATTATGCAATAGCTAAAAGCATATAGCAAAAGCTATCTAGCGCTAATGCACCATGCCTGAGGTACTCGCACACATATTCTATCTTTCTCTAGATCTCTACTAAAGGGATCAATGTGGTTATTGTTGCATTTTATTTTTCCTTAAAGGTATAGTATGTAGAATTGCATGCTAATGTTTACATTAAAATATTGCAGAGAGAATCACTCCCATAATACCCCGTGAGCCTCGATGTCATCTTTTGTTATTGTTTTGATTGAGAGCCCCCTAGCGGCGGATTTTACATACTGTACGTTTAATTTCCTGTGTATTTATGAAGCACATTATAACCATACAGATGAAAACACAAACATACAAGCCAAATATTGATCTTTTACCACATGAAACATTATGATGATGCAATATACTGTACGTTTTTTTTTAAATAAAATTGTAAAAATATGTATTTTTTAATCAAATACATAACTGTCAGTGGGATTGGTAGGAAGCTGGTGTTACATCTTTATTTCATTTCAGTTTTACAGAAAACTTCTGCTTATTTTATTAGATAAAACAGATGTTGACAGGACAACGTTTTCCTTTTGGGACATAAGATACAATAAAAAATACAACACAATATTTGTTGTTGGAAAGCTCAGCATTTCGCAAAATGTTAAAAATCGCAAACATGTTGTATCCTGACTATAATATTGTGACAGTTTCCCTAGCCTTGCTATATAAAGTTGTATTACTGCATAACTTAAGCTCTATAGTGCAGCTTCAGATCCCCACAATAACTCAGTCATATCAAAAAAGGAACAACACTGTAAATCTTCTCGTAACAAGCACTTGACAGTCAATGTATTCATGCAATCTGCTCATTAAAGCAGTCCACACCATTATGTCTATGCTCAGGGTTTGATCAGCGTGCTGCCATATGGTGCCATGGCCTGGGGTTTGGTGCATTTGCATGCTTATCCCTGCTTTCTTTGTGCATATTTATTTGTGCATTTGAATGGCATCATGTCTGGACTCTCCTTACAATTTCTGTTTTTATAGTCTGACCTCATACATCTACCTCTTCCACTCCTTGCATTTTCTTTCCAAACTTCTCTCCCTCTCTGACCACAAACTTTAACCTTAGCCACAATCCTTCACTATAACATTGGAAAATATGCAACTCCCTACTTTAGCCCATCATTGAAGGATGACTTCATGCCATTAAGCTTTAGAGCACATACTGTAGATGTATGCACAGCTGGAAAATAAACAGTAACTTTCTCCAACAGCCGAGTGTCGATGTGAAACTACCAACAATAAACGAAACCTAAACCCAAACAGACACATGTTACACAAGATATCGGTCAGTGAAACAGGACTACCCTACCGCTGGAGAGTAGGATGACGCACACAAAATTCCTCAGACAGCACAACAAAGTGCAGCCGCCCCTCACCTCTCCTCCCCTCTCAGAGGCTTCCTATGTAAACCTATACATCTCTGCCAGACACTGATAATGCTGAGCACATATTTCAGCCAGACAGTGTTTCCCCATAAATGCCTCAAAACTGTAACACAACTGTCAATTCACAAAGATGTGTTCCATCTTTCCTTACCCTGGATCGGACACAATTCCTCCTGGAAGCTTCCCTGAGCCGAGCCCAGGACACACTACGGTTGGGACTTGTCAGACCCAGTTCCACCTCTCCCCAATAAGCTCGGGCTAAAAGCTGGAACCAAAGACAGTACGGCTCCGACAGGCAGCCGTCCACGCCAGCCAGCCGAGCCCAGGGACAACCTCCTGATGATGGGGAGGGAGAGAGGGAGCAACACCCTTCTGCGGTCACGTCCACATCCCGCAAGTCTGCTCGATCCTTCAGGGGAACCGGTTTACAGCCCGGAGGGAGCCCGTTCCTCTGGGCCAGCATGGCATATCCAGGTCTGATTTGGGATAAAATCCCAGAATATATCCTTCCAAATGACCTGGGTACTTTGTGTATTGGCTCCTTGTTTCTGCTAGATAGTCTACTCCAAATGCAAAAACAATCAATCTTGAAATCTGGTCCAAGAGTGGAGAAACACGGGTGTTCCCCTTGGTTACAATGGAATAACAAGATTTGAGGTGGTGAGATTTAATGACCATACAGATGCTTAAAAATGCTCAAGCTTCTGCGCCTTTAGTTCTACTCTCCCCTGGATAATTTAGTCCTAATCCAAGGTCATTTCAGCTTCTTTCCTCCCTCTGTCCGTCCTCAAATCTGGCCTCAGTGTGGAGAAACAGGGCTGTTCCTCCTGGCGTCCCACAGACACATGATGTTTCCACTCAGCCGAGAGGAGAGAGCACAGCAGGCTGAGTGCAATGCAGAGAGCCCGGGCCGACCGACGGACTGACGCACCCACCCACTCACCACACAAAACTCTCCCTCTGAAGTATGCATACACACACACACACACACACACACACACACACACACACACACACCAGGCAGCCTCTTTCCTGTCTCCTCCATCCCTCTCTCTCTAACTCACCTCCTCTGCTGCCAACCTTTAAAAGTTTAAAGTAACAGACTCACGTGTAAAGGAGGATCAATAAATCATAAGAACAAATTTAAGGAGAGGCAAGACGCACACAAGTCACAAGTTAGGGAAAAAGGAGCACCATACAAAACTTTTTTTTTTTGGGCCACAAAAGCAGCACAGAGTGTCCATCTGCCAGGACACACAGGAATAACTTGGATTGTTTTCACAGCCAGTTGAGGAAGTCAAGTAGGGCTAATGCAGATAAGGAAGCATATGTGCTCTGTGAAATCTATAAGGCACAAAAATGTACCGCTGACCCGCCCACCTCTGCACGCCTGCAGCTCATCTGGAGACTACAAAGAAGGGATGCATGTGTGGCAGACATTTCGGTCAAAAGGACAGCAATACAATAAGTTGAACATGCGACGCATTGGGTTTTGCAACAACTAAAAGTGTTTTCTCAAACAAAAAGATTTAAAAACAGTCTACTCACACAGCGTCTCTCCTCAACAGAGTCTGTACTATAGACTACTTGACTGATTGAGCTTTCTCAATGGTTAAGCTGCTGCTGATAAAATGGTCATTGATTTTAGTTTATAGATTTTGGATTTTATCATTTATTTCCCATTATAGCTCCTTCCAAATGTGTCCATGCTTGATGTCTTCTTATTAAAGATTAAAAACTCCTGAGGGCTTTTAAAAAAGACAAAACATGAAGACCAATTTTATCCCTTCCATTTCTAATAAGGATTATCTCTCTTTACTAATGAGTTATTTTACACCAAAGATTTGCAACAAAACAAGCTCCAATATTTTAAAATAGGCTGACTGTGCTACAAAGGCAACAAGTTCAAACCTTTAAACTGTCCTTTAACGTTCTTACTATGAACATGACAGTGAACCATCCCCCTCCTCCCTCACCCAGGACAATCTGCTTATAGTTACAGCCGAACAAACGTGTAAATCTCAACTCCGAGACCTGCTCTTCACACTGGTTTTGTAGTGTTACACAAGCCAGGGATATACCTCTTTAATCCTCGGAGGTAAATAAACTACTCAAGAGACTAAGCACCTGTGTTTACATCTACGGAAAGCAGTGAGAGCACAAGGAGCGGGATGGAATCAGGCCATCTACCTTTTAGTCCATCTCTCCTGCGAGAGACAGGGAGGCCAAAACATCCATTTAATATTTAATCACTTTTTATTTCAGGCCTCTCTGGAGCATTTGTGCTGCTCCAACAGCAACATCAGGACTCACTTAATGGTGAGTAAGTCTGCACTGAGGCTTAATCTTATGTGCTTCTTTTGAAGTGTTTACAAGCTGTGTTTACAGAGAATAATATGTGTACAAGGATTCTTTCTTTTCTACTTGAAAAGATTTCCACCTTATTAAGTTCGAAGGATTGATTGGTAATACTTTACGAGTTAACCTGATATTTCAATCGCCAACCACGGGATTTGAAGGCCCATAAATGTTCTTACTTTTGATGTGTGATTAAGCTCCATATTTTTAATTGACTGAAAAACGAGTTATTAACCTTTATTTAACCAGATAAGAAACCCATTGAGATCAGGATCTCGTTCACTAGGGTGACCTGGCCAAGAGGTCAGCAGCACATGTCTGACAACTAATGAAACGTATAGGACGAATACAACTTTTGAACTAAACCATCAAACTATGGGTCTAAACCTTGAGAAATAAAAGGGATAAAGCTGTCTGGTCATTTAGTGGAATTTAGTTTCATTCCTTAAAACAGATTGATCATTTCCTTTTGTACAACCTGCACATTCATAACACACCGTCAGCTGACATTAACACTGGGTTTGAAGTGAATTATTCATGGATAGATTGTCTGTTTACTGGTTGACTTTCACTTCTAACTGGTCCGTCAAAAGCCCCTATGGTTTGTAAAGTTGCTCAACTAAATGGTGAAAAACATCAACACCGGTCTGTTTTGATTCTGAGGGATATTCGCCAACTGACGCGGCAACAGGCGACTGTGAAAACAACATCAGGAACCCAGCCGAGGAATGTTTCCTCTCGGCATTTTGTTATGGGCATCTTGTTACCACATTCGTTGGGCTTAATATAGCGTGTGGTATTCTGTGCGGAAAAGACGGCAGAAATAGAAGTCGCCAAACAGCCAGCTGACACACTTGACTTGGGGAAGCCAAAACAAGGATTAAGAATCCCATTTCCAAGTAATATAGCTTAAAGAAAGTACCACTTCATCATGTTGTTGTCTACTTTTTAAAAATAGCTCGTGAAAATATCATGTTATTTCCATTTCAACAAAGACTTCCAAGCCAACACTGCCACAAGAGGTACAATTTCCAACCAAAAGGTACTTAGTCATACCTCCACTAATACATTTCAGGCTGTTATATGGATCTAGGCCCCTTCATATATGTCTCTACATTCCTTTAAATCAAAAACACATGATAAGAAAATAGATCCCTGAATGGGATTCCTGTTGGAGAGGAAATGGATTTGATGCCATGGTGCTGACACAAAAACGAGTCATGGCGGCGAGAAATATTATGTCGTCGTTGTAGCAACAAGGCTGACCACAACAATGTCGACTACTGGCCCGAGTTTTCTCTGTACACGCTCATGTGATGTCAAGTTTGTGAGTGCTTATGTATAGATCTGTGTGTCATAAAGGTCTGGGAAATAGTGACTGGAGAGGAAAAGTGGCGGACGATCTCACTCCTTCAGATTTGCCAAACTTTATCAGAGTTGAGGATGATTTGCTTTGGTTTGTTGCCCAATCACAGCGCAAAAGTAAAAAGGAAGGATTAATGTATGTCTGTTTTGAATAAAGCTGTGCTGTGTTTGTTTTACTTTTTGGGTAAATTGTTTAAACGTGTGTGCAGAATCGATGTAGCTTAAAGGATGATTCATGTCATCTGAGGTGTTGCAGTTGCAGGAAAAAAGTAAGCAGAAGAGTCAAGTTCTGACATATTCATCAATTTCTGTAAATAAAGAGCTTCATTTACAGAGATGTGTCATGGAAAAAGTAATAACCTGAACAACAAAGAAAGATCCGGAAAAAGGCTGACATTAACAAATGCTACATTTACTGGAATAGACAGCCTTCACTTAGCTTATGTTAACAAAGGTCTGCAAGTAAAAACTACAAGTCAAATGGGCAATACAGTATGTTACCGCCTGTTGGGAGGTATTTTGGCTTCACTTATGGACTTATGGAAGTGGAGACTCATCGTCCATCTTTCTATGCAGTCAATGGAACTATCAAAGGCTTGGCATGAGTGTCAATTCAACAAATTAAAATAAGGTCTGCTAGCTAAATCAAATATGTGGGACACTTGAAATGACAGTTGTGGAAGGGGCCTGCTTCTTCATTGTCAATTAATAACATACATTTCCTCTCTACTGGTAGATTAATTGTTCAAATGTTTTCCAATTGCACATTCTGCATGTATAACTGCACAAAACCAAAATGTATTACCGTCATATAAAACAGAAAAACAGCAGCAGGTTAAAGCGATAATGGCCGAAACACACAACAGTGACCCCAGCTCTCACTAGCCTTTGAAGAAGTTTACACAGAGGTGTAAATTGTAAGCAGGAAAACAAGCAACAGCAAATAAAACTGGTGTACAACCAATTTACCTAAGGATGGTCAGAAATGTGTGAAATTCTAACAGTGCGTATGGAGTGCAGCGATACCAGCAAGGCTGGTTTTCACTCACGGATGTGTTGCAACATTAACTAGATTTTGTTTCTCTCTCCGCAACTTTGGGACCTACACAGTGCAATTTGGGTCTTGGAGTCCCCCTGCTGATAATTCTGCAAATGGCCTTGTGGCTTCACACAACATGACATGCCAAGCCAAAACCAACATCCAGACTGCTGCTGTGGTGAAATGAAGACGAGGATGAAGAAATCCACGAGCTTTTCTCAGAATGGTGTTGTTTTAAAGACCAAGGACGAGTCTTTAAGATGAAATTACATTGGATTTGTGGTCGGTCAGGTCAAGTCTGTTTATTTGGTACAAGACAAAGTTGCTGCTCTGTCTTTCAAAGTTACATTAAAAGACCTCCAACACTTCTCACAGCAGAAAAAATCATTAAAGTCCAACCTAAAAAAAAAGTTGTGCTCCCTGAGACGTTAAACTTGTTTCAGATGTTTACATTTCTGGAGAACACAACACAATGAAAACCAGGTTGTTTCATGATGCGGTTTCATTTTAATCCACTCAAATCTTGGAGTCCTGGATTTATTAGATGATTATCTGCAGCTCTGATTTGTGTAACAAAGAGAAAAGAGGCCGTGGTCTGTAAGCAGCTGACAGGATCTCTGGACGCGGATTAAAGACACAAGGCACCGACAGGGCTCCAAAAACTACAATGCTGAAGTCTCCGACCGGTGCACTTGTGTGACCAAGTTTATGTGTGTGTATGTGTGTCTGTGTGTGGTACTGAGACGGAGAAGAAAGGAGAAAGTCTTGCAGGAGGATTAGGCTCGATTCGGGGTGGCTTTTTAGGACTCCTGTCGGGTGTAAGATCTAATCTGGACACGCTGCATCTGGGCTCCGCGAGGTATGGCTTACTGTAACAAAGGACCGGCTAATGAGGGCCGAGGAACAGACTGCGCGCCCACACCACTGCACACCCATAATGCCCTGCTTCATTTGGGCCTCAGGGGGGAACCGGAGGGGAATGAAGCCCACAATCGACGACCCTGGGGAGGTAGCAGGCTGATCGGGCAGATACAGGGGCGGATTGATCTTGTTTCAGGCTCAGATAAGTGCCTCAATGTCAGTGTGGGAGGCAATAATAGAGTCAGGTACTGAATGTGAGGGCCTGTAATATAATTTAACTACACCGTCCTCTGCCAATGCGCCAAGAGGAGGGGAGGGTGTACACAGACAGAGCCAGGCTTTCTTTTCTGGAGGGAAGGAAAGAAACTCAGGCTGTAAATGAGACAAAAAAAACAAAGTGACAGACGCTGTTTGCACCTGCGGATATGATAAACAGTCGAATAAAGCAAAGTAAGATAAATAAAAATGTGGGAAAAAAAGCTGCATGTCCAAAAGGGAAAATATGCAACACATGATAAGTGTTTCAAAAAGTGCTGAAAAAATAAGCCAATCAACCAACTTTGACAAAACGTTAAAAGAAATTATATATCTTTTTAAAATTTCATTTTTGGGATTTTTGCCTTTATTGGAGATATAGGACAGTTTATAAATTTAGAAATTGGGGAGTGAACGAGTGAGGGATGACATGCAGGAAAAGAGCCACAGGTCAGATTTGAACCTGGGCCGCCCGCTTCAAGGACTACAGCCTCTGTACATGGGGCTAGCAAACTAAGCAGGCCACCGTGAAATTGGCCTCAAGAAATTAAGTTATCTATAATTAACCAGACATTGAAAAACAATTATAGAGGATTAATCTGCAGCTACCCTCAGCATTGGCTTCATTGTGACTCTCAGGTCTTTAAGCTCTGTCCTTAAACTTTACGTTTCACCCTCACCAGTCTTTTTGTGTCGCTGTTAGCCATGGCAGGCGGCTGTTTTCATAGAAACCCACACAAAAAAAACTGAAAAGCAGATTGACGCTGTTAAAGAGCAGCTGGTGAACAAAGTGGAGCATTTAGATGCCAAAGAAGCAGAGAGAAGGTGGAGGAGAACAAAATCAGAGCTCAAAGGGAGAACAAGTTGGACTTGTACTTTTAGACATAGTTTGCCATATTAACTTAAAAGATTATACAGTAGTGTGTCTATGGATTTGTGTGCAATTTGTCTCCACTGCTCCCAAGTTGCAAGGTTTAACCCACCTCAAGTGTAAGGATTAGCTTTATTTCTCTGCTTAATAAGGTCATAAATTAAATATTTGGGATTTGGACAGGTGTCAGAACAAAAAACAATAAAGATGTCAGCATGAACTTTTATCTGGATTTTCTTAAATTTTTTGAACTGATCAAAGCTTTTGAGATTTTGCACCAGGGATGTTGCGATTGCCATGTTTTCCAAATTTTCTGGAATTTCAGAGACTTACCAATAAAGCAGTCCTAATAAACAGTACAGAGTAGTTGATTGTGAATATAATATTTTGTTGCTGCATCAGTGTCATGTTCTGTAAATGTGAGGCTGTAAGGAGTATGCTAGCTGCTGCTATTATTCAATTATCCTGATTCTTTTTTTTTTATACTTTTTTTTTATTTTTTTATTTTTTTAATGCAATAATGGTTAATTAAAAATGGCAAGTCTATGGTCACTCTAAAACAATGCAAGGGGAAAACCAATGTTTCCCAATGAAACAGGATCAAGAAAAAGTCCTCATATAAAAGTCCACTAAAAATACAACGCTTGTCTTTTCTCATGCATGCTTTTGTTGTGAAGAGGAAGTTGGCACCAGTTTTCCTTTCATTTTAAGAAGCCAACTCAAACACAAGCCATGACACAACAACTCCAACCGGTTTCACTCTCTGTGAGTTATGCCCAGTCAAATTTATGAGCCCAAGCATCTCCTCTCTTCCATTGGCAAAAACAACTATCAAACTTCCCAGTTTGCTATGGAGACCATCTGTGCAAAGCAGAGAAGAAACACAACAGCTTCGTGAAGGGGATTTCCCTCAAGACAGAGGAGCTGTGGCTGCAGAATGGAGAGGTTTTGGGTTATACATTCACCCCAAAACTTACCAGGAGGACAAAAAGCCTGAGCCCACAGGGGGGTTTGCATGAGCTCAGCGTATTAGCGAGACTCCCTGGTGAAGGAGCACTGCTTGATCTGGACAATTGTCTCCAGAAGTCCCTTGACACTCCCAGACAAACCCCTGTGCCAATCAAGCATTCAGTAGCCGGCTCATTCACTCCTCAGCAGCTGCTCTCAGACAGCGAAAAAAAAAGAAGAAAATATGTTTCTGATGACAGCCTGCCCCAACCCCAAACTGAACAACTCTTGAATTAAAAAAAAACAACCTCTCTGTCGATGGATAATGATTGGATCTCTTTTCTTGGCGCAGATTGTTTCCCTCAGGGAGAGAAATGTGGTTCAGAGGAGGTGAGACAAGAGAGAGCTTTAGATCAGATCAGGAAGCGCTAATGAAGACACAGTTGTACACCTGTCAGACAGACACAGCGGTGTGTGATAGGCCATGTGTTTGAGGTCAGGACTGGGGGGTCAACATGCATCAGCTGACCTGCCTATAACATCCTCTGTTCGCACATTGTCTGTTAATAGTTGGAAAAATGGGCAAAAGTTGACGAAAACAGCATAAATATAAGCCCAGAACGTGTCAAACCAAAGCGATATTCTTTGTAGTTTTTGACTGAGAACATGAATTTAGACGCAAAAGAAGTAAAAATGCTCTCACAAAAAAAACAACCTTATGGGCTCTGCAAAATCCTTGTTTTCATGTTTCCTTTCATGATATTTCACACAGTTTACTTCTATAACACTGACAGACACGAAGGATGAAATAAGACGCAGCAAAAACCAAAGAAACAGTCCCAGTTCTGGTGTGTGATGGTGTAAGCCGCGTGATTAGCCGCGTGCAGCTAGCCTCAAGCAGATATTGAGTGTAGTGTTTGGCTCAAGTGACTTCACACAGGGAAGTATGGCACACTTTGAGGAGCTCCTATTGGGCCATAAAAGACTTCATACAATGTTTTTGGTTTTGTTTACAATTGCAGAAGTTCTAGCAAGATTTTGATCTCATCCATTTAAATCAATTAGGATTAAAAACAACAATTCATTGGGAATAAAAACAAAAGTAATTTCCAGTTTCAGCTTTTAATCCCTTTTTGTACTTGAACCAACTTTCCCTTTAATGTACAGCTTTCCATATGTAGTGTATGCCGGTGTGTTTTTCTTTGAAATAGACATATAATAATATCTCCCATCTTGTCCACATTTCCCGCTATGAGTGCTATTTTCAAGGTAAGCAGTCCACCACCCATTTTGTAATTAATAAGTCCCTGTAGCAGATACAGTGTATTTATATCAGGCCAGGTTTAGCAGCGGTCTCAGCTGCAGCAGCAGTAGCAGGTGTTGCGTGAGTGACCAGGGATTAACCTGCGAGAGCAGTCTTCATGAATGGGTCAGATTTAACACGTCAGACACAGGGCTTATGTGTTAACATGATTCCAGAGGCTGAAAAACCCCTGAGTCAAGCAGGATTCACCTTCATAAGACAGCACTGTTTCATCCGAAACCAACCCAACACCGTTAACCGCCCACGTCTGGAAAATTCACATAAACTTCATCAATCAGAAACAGAGACAAACACCCAATTCAAGACGTGGAGCTGCTCAAATGCCAAAATAGAACATATAGACGAACCCGTCCGCCCTGAATGTAAACTAAGTCACTCAAGCTTTCCAGAAGTCTCAAAGGCTCCTTTAAGAACGTGTGACAGTGTCGTTAGCCAACATGTGCTACATAAAGAGCCCATATAGATGTGGTGTAAAATGATCCAGGAATTCCCTGGGCTGAGGTTTGAGGTCGGACTGCTGCAGACTCAGAGGGAGGCTGGAGGGGTGGAGGGTCCAGCAGCTACTCGAGACACGCGTCTGACGGGTGCATAATGACGCTATAAGAGGTGACAGCACACATGGAGAGAGAGCAGATAGCAATCTGCATAGTGACACCTTATTTATTAAGATGTTTGTTTAATACAAAGGGGTAAAATAGTCTGTGTCATTTCTTATTTTAATCAATGCAAACAGAGCAGTGTGATGAAAAGTAAACCAGACCGGGTAAATTCATGTCTGACATGCATCCAGTCGATGTGTCAACATTATGCCAGCAGTGCAAGTGCTGTGAATATGTCCTTATTATTTGATAATAGAGGTTTTGTGGGAGATTTTTAACACGTGAGGATGTCACATGTAAAGTACCTCCTTTTCATTTAATCTATAGAGATACATTTTTGGAGCCAAAGCCTGTTTAACACAAATAACTATTTAGTAAATCTTCAAACCATTTTACCCCAAAGACTTGTGACCATTTTAGTTGCCTGATCAGAGCTAATAGAAGTTTTCAGATGCTACAGTGTGTTTTGTTTGCTAGAACTGGAGGTCAATGCTAAAGCTAAATATTCACAAAAAAAACCTCCTTTTTGTACGGCTTACTATCACATTATTAAATTGAACACGGACCTTTATAACATTGTTTTATGAGATCCAGTACAACGTCCTCGAAAGTGAGTCCAATAGTTTTCAGCCAGTCAATAAAAAAAGTACAATATACCACGTACAAATACTACTTTTAGCATTTGTTATGTGATTTTGAATCCCATCAGACAACAATCATATGAGAGGATAAGATACAGTCAGTACGACACGAATCCATACAAGACGATAAACTGAAAAGTTCCTGTTAGTTTTTTATTGGGAGGGATTTTATGTTTCTGGATGTTTATGTCTGTTTGTTAAAATGAGCAAAACTTCAATAAATATACATGTGGAAAAAAAGACAAGTTGTTTTTGATTGGTAATGAGAGTACAGAGAGATCGGTAAGGATTGAGCTGAGATGATATTGAATTCAAACCTGGATAACAGCAGCTACATGGTGTGTTTCCAAGCCTCCATCTTTCAGTTTTTACGGGTACAATTTACAAACTTCTTAACTCTACATTAAAGCTGTAAACAATTCTTCCATTATTGAAAATTGAGATCAATCCTTAAAATAATCCTCATCAAGCCTCCAGACAAAGACAAGCTCAAACCAGAGAAGAAGTGTGAAAACATGTCTCGACCGCATCAGGAAACACAAAACATGCCATCTCCCTGCGTCCTGCCCGGCTATTCTGGTCGTCTGGTGAAATATTCACAACGTCCATTTAAAATTCATAAGCGACTGCAGAGATGCTTCCCAACTCTAAAAATAATCCTTACAACGTGTTGGAATATGAAATATTCATCTTGATATGAACTCCTTCTCCATGTCTGGCCCTGTCATGTTTACTTCTCTCACGTGCAGCAGCTGCAGCATGTGTTCATGTTGCTCAACACTGCAGACAACACAGCAGCTGTAATTCTTTTGATTGTAATTATAACTGTAGAGACTCATACCACATGAAAGAGAGACGCGGCTCTGCAGAGGAGGGATGGGTGTGCAGGCGATGTTGTATCACCACTGTTTAAGACTTTTCATCTTTTCTTTACTGATGAAACAATGATTATGTTCGAGAATTACTCAAATGCTACTTTTATGTTGTGCACTTTTTCATGCAGAAGTGAAATCATCTGTGTGGTCCTGCTTCTTAAGTGTGATCATCTGCTGCATTTATCTGTTTTTAAATCATTAAAATAATTATATATTTGGGCTTTGGCTGTTAGTTGGATACCACAGGGTTTGCACGGTCTAGTTTTTATGGATGTGCTGCTTTTTTTTTAAACAAAAACCGTGCATGCATTAACTCTAAAACACATTTGATTCAGTCATACTAATGCCATTGCGTTGTTGTAATGGTATTCAGTGGAGTTTTAACAGATTTGGTATGGGACAGATCTGGTGTTAGTTATGAAGAGAGGAGCTCTGCACTGGATCCAACACTGATGAGTGCTGAGGGACACGCCCTTTCAATAACACAAAAACGCACACACGCACACACAGAGCCGGGGGCTGACCAAGAGCTGTAAATTGCACCACTATAATGATCCAGAAGGAGAGGGAGTGTGAGGAGAGAAAATGAGAGAAACAGACAGAAAAATAAGAGGAAGAGTTCATGAAAAAGTGAGTCATTATGGATGCCCGTCGTGTCTCTCAGAGAAATGATGGTCCCTGGAAAACACCATGGAGCTTACCCGGAGCCTGAGCACATACACTACTGTAGATCTATCCTCCTCCTTTCTCTCAAAATGGGTGTGTCTTCTGCTCTCCCCCCTCTGGCAGCGACCTTTTCTGCACTTCATCAGCCCTCAGAGTTTTGCCGCAGCCGCTTCATTAATTAAGAACGTTGACGACGTGCACGCCCAGAAACTCACTGAGCGACGTCATGTAGCAAATCATCAAATGGACGACGCTGGTGTGTGTACATTAAGGCTGGACAACCACAGAAATTGTACGCTTCAGATCCAGCTCAGCACATTAGCAAAAGTGTTGCCAAAGAAAATAAAAAACAGCATTGATGAATGGACTGAAGCTACAAAAAAAAGATTCTTTAATTGTCAAATAACAAATCACCAGTGTGTTGATAATGGGGTTTTTTAAGTTTAAATGAAATGCCAGCCTCTGACACATTATTATTTTCTGCTCTCTTTACGCCCATAAGACAGTAAACTTAACCTCTATGGGGTTTGAACATTTCGCTTAGAAGAGGTCAAGTTGTTCCAGCAACACAAGATCAACTTTATTGACAAGTTAGACTGACGTGTTTTGGCGTGTGGCCTTCATCAGGATCATGTTTGACCATTTGCTGACATCATCATGGGTTTTTTGAACCAACACTGTTTGACATTTTTACAATATTCTGAACAGCTGATTAATTAATTGAAAACAGTCATCAATCTTCACAACGAAATTGAATCCCTTTTTTACACCCCGATATCCACCGAACAAGTGACAGAACAATAAACTATCTTCCAATTAACCTGATAGAGAACTGTTTTAATCCGTTTGAAGCATGCACAGTGAGAAATACTAACTTCTTTTAACAAGAAATCAAAATGGAAATACACTCTAGTTGCAGCTTTAATTTAGCAAAAACACAAAAACAAGTCATGGCCTGAGAAAACCAAAACTACATAAGCCAACTCAGCTTCATTTGGGCTTTATTGAATAAAAGTATTGACATGTCTTTAGCCGCTTTCATGTAGCTGCAGGGAGAGGCGTTCCTCCTGAGCTCATTTGGCAGCATCTCAGAGAGGATGCAGGTCTGATTTATGGCCCGAGTAATTCTGAGGATCTGCATGACTGTAATCAGAGAAGTTTTTTGATGTCTCGTCTGAGCTGCCGTTTGATGTTAGCTGGTTCTTCTCACTGAGATTAGTGCAGAAGTCTCAGGCTGAGTCTTTGGGTTACATGATGAAACAAAGATGAGGATACAAAAGAAGGCGTAAGAAGCTGGGAATACAGGGGGGAAAAAGAGCTAAGGGTCAGTGTGTTTCAAAGACAAGTGTTGCCAAAAGCAAAGAGCAAGATAAGGAAGTGGATAATCCGAAGGCCCCAAGAGAAGATGTCTCTCCCTAGTTTTTAAATGGTTTGGAAGCTGCGTAACTGTTGCTAACGTCAGCCAGCGGGTGGGGTTCAAGAGAGTTCATGTGACCTGCAGACAAACAGACGCGCAGACAGACAGACAGACAGACAGACAGAAATGGGATTTATTCAAGGCGGGGCAGGTGTGACCGACCGAACAGAAACGTCTTGTGTGAGCTGAAGAGGGAAGAATGTCGTCTTTCAGCTGAGCGCTAACGTCACTCAGTGGAAAGAAGTTCTGGGGTTTTATGCTGTTTGAAGTCTGTTAACAAGGAGCCAGACAGATGTGATGAACTGACAGACGTGTTACATCCTCTTGAGTGAAAAGCCCTGTCTCGTTTCATTCAGAAGAGGCTAATATCTAAGTGCATCAAAGCATTCTTTCAGGGCTGTTTACTCAAGCAGCATCTACCCTGCTTTTCTTAAGTCCGTTTTCTGAATGTCTTTCCAACAAAACCCAGTTATGTAATGAGGACCTCGGCCAGATGAGTTAAAGAAAAGACTACTTAGCTCTGCACCTCTCTCCCTGCAGCGTGGAGCAGCTCACCCATTATTCACTGGAATGTTTTTCTCCCATGATTGTCCAGGGGGGGGAAGAGACCTCGAAGCCGCAAACGTGACGAATCACTGCTCCGTGTCAAGACTGTGTTTGTCTGTCTCTGCTTCCTTAATCTTGGGGGTAAATGATGAGTAAGTGTTGATAGGAAACACTTAATAATAAGCGTTTTAATTTTCCCGTCACACACACCCTTCACTTAACCGCTCCAGGGTCAAAGAAGAATCATTTTGGCATCAAGGTTACATCTGAAGACAAAGAGGGCTGTATATATTCTTCTATTTTTATGGATACAAACACTGTTACCATCATGCATGAACCACATCTCATTCACTTTTATTCTTGCAAATATCCATACATTTTAAATTGTAAAGCCTCCTTAAACGTGACCTTTAACCCTTACTCTCAAAGCTATAGTCACTTACACAACAGCTAAATACAAACAATTGTATGCAAAGCTTAAGTAACAAGCTGACTGTTTACCATAGGGTTTAGTGTGGTCATTACAGCCCAACTTAAGCAGAGATTACAGAGCTGGTGCAACAAGCCACTGAACAATATCCTGTTAGGATGAAGTTCAACAACAACCACAGTTCAAAACATCTCCTTCTGTATGTAAAGCTAAGTGTGTGTATATTTGAGTTAGCATAAATGTTATTGAAAGTTTCGACTCACTCACGCAGCTCAGACTGTTTCTCAGCTGGAGCCAATAACATCAGGTAGGTGTCTGACATCAAGGGCAGCCAAAAACTACTCCGCAGTAAAACTTCTGGACTTCAGTTCTGGCCGAGTTTGTTTTGAACACTGAGCTGGTTTATACGTTAATGTATGTTAATGTGACTAAAATGGCTCATTTAGAAAGTTTGATGTTTTTGTAACACCTCTGTTTTAACGACCAAGAGCAGAATAGTCAGAATGAGGTTTGTATGCCATTTTAACGACGGAAATAAGACGCCTTTCAATTTAGACAGTACTCCCGACACATTGCTGATTATTTCAATGAAATTGATCCACCTTCTTGTGTGTGACGTCTCTCCGTCTCATGTTTTAGTCGTGCATTATCTCACAGAACACATTTGAAGTGAGTGAGATTTGTTTTAAATGTTGTTCTTGTGATGGTGTCTTAAGCATGCTTTTTGATATTAAATAAACATAAGATGGTACAAACTTATTCACAGACACTCAACAGTTAGAGGTTGCATGTGAGATATGTTAGCAGATGACGAAGTTTGTCCTATTGATCAAACCTTTCTGACCAGTTCAGGGTTTCAATTCTTTCACTAAATCAACTGTGTAGAACAGTATAATAAAGGACACACACGATACTTCCTGCTGCCATGACGCCAATCCAACACAACCAGAACAGCTCTACAAACTCCCCAAGATGTTTTCAAGAAGACGACACAAATGTCATAAATTAGTTTTCTTTACCAGACAGCATTGTATTTGGAAATAAAAAGTTGTTTTCAATGTGAAAGAGAGATTAAGTTGGAGGTACGTCCTCATGACTACGCCTCATCTTTAAGACGAGCAGCTTAAGTGCATCATTTGCACTACCACAATAGATTTTGTCCCAGAAGTGCTGGAAACAACATTTCTTATACCAACATCCTGAATATTTTAAATAACTGCAGGCAGAAGAGTGGAATATTTAATTCGTTATGGTGTTATGATGCTTCCCCCCGCTTTACTTCTTGTTCCTTAGAAGGAAACTCAAGTTGCAGAGGTCATTAATATTAAAGGGCCACATGCAGAACATGCAAACAATGCAAAATACACAGAGGTAAACAAATGATGATAAAAAATATGATTTTAAAGAACCAGTCTTGTCTGCATTAATATCTCATCTATTCTTCAACTCAGGGAAACGTGTACATAATGTTTTAATATCCCAGTATTGTTCTGTGTTCTTCTTCTCTCGTAGGAAATGTGTGTGTGTGTGTGTGTGTGTGTGTGTGTGTGTGTGTGTGTGTGTGTGTGTGTGTGTGTGTGTGTGTGTGTGTGTGTTTATAAAGATGACTGGTTGATTCTGTATTTTACTGTTACCATCATCTTCCCAGGGACATCAGATGGAAATTAGCTAGCCAGCTAAATCTGGTACAAAGCATCTTCACTCTTCTGAGACTAATGTTATTTTGTACATTGTCCCTGATTCAAATAAACTACTAAACTAAATTACTCTGAACAGGAACACAAAAACAACAGTTTGGGTTGCTCTCCAGACTGAAATGCTCAGATAGAAGTCTTTTCCATAAATCATAACTAAAAATGATTAGGAAAAAGTTTGACGGTTTCGTTTTCATGGCATCTTGTCTATTAAATGTGTCCATACTGTAGATATGACCATGAACACAGCCATGAAGAAAAGATAGTCCGCATGGTCACTTTTCTGAGAACTATATTGATGCATCTCATACACGTTCAAACAAACATTATTTGTAATATTTCCTGATTAGTGATGTTTGGAATTGCAAAGAACACAGGAAAAAAAAGAAAACAATCTGAAACACAACTTCCATAGAGCTCCCCTGAAATACAGAGTTATCACGTTCACTGGCTGAACAAAAGTTGTTAATCTGTGACTCAGCAGAGATTGTTTGTACCGGGATGTGGACGAGCTCACGGTGAGAGGGAGAGAGAAAGGGCTTGCTGCTGGTTCAACAAATCCAGATTGAGGACCAGATGGCTTTACCAGCAGACTCCACTGACCGCCACTTGCTCATGAGGGGTGGGAGGAGGGGCAGGAGTGTGTGTTTGTGCGAGTGTGTGTCATGTTGGTCGTGGGGCTGAGCTAGAGCAACTGATTAAGCATTAAATCTGTAATCTGTTGGCGGGAAAGAAGATGTTGTTTTTGTTTACCGGAAACAGAGAGAACTTCATCATGGCAACTACTACTGAGTAAAGACACATCCATGTGCGCACACACACGCACGCACGCACGCACGCACACACACACGCACACACACACACACACACACACACACACACACACACACACACACACACACACACACACACACACACACACACACACACACACACACACACACACACACACACACAATAAAGTAAAATGGAATTAGGTGTCAAGGTTAGGGCCAAAGGTGAGTCGCAGGGTTACATGTGAGTAACGGCAGACAAGACACTTTTCCTCAATGGAGACATGGATGGATGAAGCTGCTGTCTTTTATGTAAGCACTGTTGCACTGACTCAGACCAGGTGTGTGTGTGTGAGTGAGTCTGCACAACCATTTTATTACAGAAACCTGCAGCTCTTCCGCCACTACTACGCCTATATATCTTCTCATTTTATGGCTGGTTTTCATTGATTTTGAGCATCCCTTGACACAACTTTCATCTACGTTTAAATATATACACCCATAAAAGTTTTTGAGATCACAAAAACAGAAATTCCTGTCTTTTACTTGTTTTACTGTCCAGCCCAGTAAAAGGCAATGAAATATATAGTTGGGGCTATTGAAAAAAGCATGTCCATATCCTATTAACGAGTGTCAACTAGTCATGATTAACTGGCTCGCGAAGGGAAAGTGTGAGGAGGCAAAGAGAGATAATAGCAAGGTTCGCTAAATCCAGAGCTCATTAGCTCAGCACTCTTCCAGTCTACTTTGGCATGGACAAATCAAGTATGTAGACCAGAGTGCTGAATGAATGACAGCTTGGCAGTAGTACAGTCAAAGACAGTAGCAGCCATCAATGGATGCGTGGTGTAGCTTCTAGGTAAAACCACTTTAATCCTTTTAGGAGAGCTGAGATCAGCTGCTAAACTGAGCAAACCTCACTCAGTCAATCCCATTGACAGAAATGTTCCAACATCGAGTCAGGAATAGTGGCTGCAGTCACTCTATATACTTGCTCTGCTGCATGAGGCCTTCATTGCACTCCTGCATCCCTCAACCTGCTGCCAAACCTAATGTTGGTGAGAAGTTTGCAATTAAACGCCCACCTGTACCCTGTTGGGAGTTACTTACTTCTGCCACTTGTCAGGTTGATGACCACTTCATACCTACTGTAAAACTGATAATTATCTCCCTTTTTCTTGAATCAGATCGGCCAATAAGAGCTACATTTTGGCCCACAGGAACATTGTCAGTAAGGGACAGGAACCTCTCAGCTGGAGACAAGTTTGAGGAACAACTCAGTACTATCTGTGATCACATTCCACTCAAAGAAATGTCAGACCATCCCAGACGTTTCCGTTAGTTCGGATGTGTTGTGACCTTCACCCAGGGAGCACTCCCTGCGAGTATTAACTGAACCAGCTTGCGCTGAGAATGCGGCGAAGTCAGCTCATGTAACGTGAGACCCTAAGCAGAAGTGACGAGGGGAAAGTGGAAAGGGAAGATTATTACAACAGTATCCAGGTTACGGTCGTAAACACTGTCAAAGCAAGACTGAACAAGGAGAGAATCAAGGCACGAGACTGTATAATGACATGCTGACAAAGACCAGCTATGACTGTAGATAAACAACTGAAGGGATTAAATTACTCTTTATGAGCTTTGTCTGTGTTGGTATGGCTACAAGAAAGTCAGTGACTATCACACCTGCCAACAATATCTCGCTATCGCTGTCCAGCTTTGACTGCTGATCTCTTGGACCAATTGGACGTCCCTTTTCTGGACTCTGATACAATAACACCTTCTTCTTCCACAACTCCCTCCTCTTTGACAATGTAAGCTTCTTAAGATATGCAGGATGTAGAGATGTTCCAATGCAGTAAGTGAAAGAACGTGCCCAGGTTAATGTATGAAAAGACAGATACTGGGCGCTGGTAATGGTAGTGAACAACGATAACACTTTTCTTATATTTTGCAATCCCGGACAGAATCTGCAAAAACCTGTCCCCGAGAACACTTTATCTTTTTCTCTCCTTTTCATCTCTTTCTCTTTCCATAGCAAACTCTGACCATGTTATTATGGTAACCACGCTACTGATTAAAACAAAATCATCATTCTAACATTAACACTAGTTATGTTTAAAGCCAAGACTAAAGTGTGGCTGATTTAAGATTTTTAAATCAGCCACACTGATTTTTAGTGTGAAAGAGTAATGTTACATTTAAATGCTGAAACTTAATAAGAGCCGTTAAGTCATTGCTCAAAACATCATCCGATTACTTGATTAATTGTTCCAATAATCGGTGACTTGTCAATTATCAAAATAGTCGTTAGTTGCCTAATCTTAGGGGGAAAAACAAAAAATGACATGAACACCTTCATATTTCCTCAGACTGTAAAAGAACATCCTGCAAAGACGCTCTCCAAAAGCACACAGTGCTCTTTTCAAAACATTTGGAGCATGCAGTGTGATGATGGAAAATGTTAGCTAGTAAAATGTTGGAAAAGTGAGAGGAGCCTCAAAAAAAGCATGCGTCCAATACAGCAGAGCCAATGTAGCTCGAGCTGTCCAGCACGGGTCTCTGAGGAGGGTGACGCAATACAGGACGGGAGGGGATGTTGAGGGATGGAGGGGAGGGCGGCACAAATATGTTGACTATTACGAGCTCCAGCTCCCCCCCCCCCTCCTACTCCACCAGCACGTCCACGGCAGACCCACCCAACGCTGAGGCCCATCTGGAGTGCCTCGTGACCCGACTGATTAAAAGCAGTTGGGGCTGTCGGTGAGATACAGCCAGAGGAATGCTGAGACTGTGGAAAGGCCCGGAATAAGTGTGTCTGAGAGAGGTGTGTGAATTTCTGCAATGTGGATGTGATACTCATGCTGCTGGTGGTGGTGTGTGCATGCATCCATTTGTGGCTTTTCAAAGCACATCATGTGTGTTTGCAGCCACATGTCCATTAGTGCGAGTCATTAGCAATCAATCAAATCAGAGAAGAAAAAAGCCCTGGAGCTTGGGTGATTGATGCTCCCACTGGGACTGATGGGATGAGTGGATGGGAGCATCTCTGCACCTGAATCACAGCTCTTTACCCAACTATTTATTGACCCCATTAGCCTCTACATACAGACAAAGGCTAATGCCGATATAGTGCTCAGGGTTATAACCATCAGCCTCTATAGTAATCCCAACAAGCAGGAGCTAAATGTTTCTTCCACCTAAACCGTCTCTCCCTGGCTCTGGTACCCATATGTGCTTCATCAACCCCAGACCTGGCAACCTTACACTCTGCTGTCTATCCAAACCAGAAGGTATTTATGCATCCATTGTGAGGCATCACCCTTGTCCACTGGAGATCCAAATGGGAACCAGGCCGAGAGTCTAATCGCTGCAGATGGAGCATGATACGAGAGTACACGGTTCATCTTTACTGCTCTTGTCTCAATAGGGGATCCTCCAGTGCGGTTAATGTTGAGCTTAACATGTGTTTTACTGCTTAATTGAATAATGATGCGATGAGAGATGAGGAAAAACCACACGAACGAGTGCTGCACCGAAAGTCTGCCAGAGGAGGATTGTGCGGTAAAGGCCGAATACTTTGGTTTTAGAGCGGCCTTTTTTATAAGCGCTGTGGCTACATGTCTGTCAGAGACACTTAAGAGTATCTTCTATACATGCCAAAAACTAAATCCTGACCACCCTCCCTCCCTATTGTCAAACTCTATCCATCAATAAGGTCCAAATTAAAACATTTGAAATGTAGCATCTTGTTGTGTAATTAAATCCATGCTTTATTATTTAGTTTGGCTAACAGAAGCCAATTCAAGTCGTGACAACTGGCATTAAAGCTAATGGAGTTCTTTCAGTCCATCTGGCTGCCGGTTTTCTTCCCGTAACTGTTTGGACATCTTCGTAGCATTTTCCGCCTCATTTGTAAACTCTGCTGAATTATACTCAGAATTTAGCGCCACCCAAAACCTGTAATGTCTCTACACGAATTAACTTCAAACTATTGATTCATTTGCAGGTGTAAACTTTTATACACAAAATGTGGATGCTTTTTTCCTGTTAAGTGTTAAAGTTTTGGTAGTGATTTTTCTCCCAGTCATAAAAAAAACCAACTGATGTCAATGTGGATTTATGCCAGGCTAGACAGGAAGCGCTGACAAAGCTACGCCCCTGTCACTACCTCAGCTGACCCTCAGCAGAGAATAAAACATGTCAAAAACTGACTGTAGCCACAGCAAACAATAACAAAAATTGAGCAGCGAACAATTCGATTTATAGCCTGTAGACAGATATTCCACTTGCTTGATTTCCTCAATTTTCAACGGCTCATCCTGGAATGGAAACAGAACAAACTTGATTCCTGTAGGAGCCGATTTGTAAAAAGGACACACTAATTTGCAAAGATACCCTTTAATTTTAAATTTTCCAAAATGAGACCACAATATCCAACAACAACTGTTAAATTATCATTAAGTCGAACATGTCCAGGACCATATGCAGACACAAAATAACACAGAGAGAAGCCATTTGGCAGACAGGTCAGAGACTGTGAAGGAGGACTCGGAGCAGGACTGAACACAGCAGGTCTCCAGGCCATGATGACCACACCCAGGCCCAGCTGGAAACAATAAAGACCTCATACTCCTCATCTCTTCCTCTTTCCCTCCATCCATGATCCATTATTGTTGCTTTTTCTTACTGTAAAATTACAGCACAATCACCTTAAGGATTTATACTTCTCGTATCAGAATCACCTTCTATATTTGTCTTGACACCCGCATTTCTTTTGTCTGGCTTCATCATATGGTTTTCTAATCATCCTTCGTTACCACAGAGAGGGAGCGTCCACTGCTTTTGCCATCTCCACAGTAAACACTCAGTCAACTGGTGAGCCATTCTCTCTGGCATGCAGGCCCAGGCCCCTTAACAATACAAGCCAGAGAAAAACAGTAAAAGAGGAACAGATGGATGTCATTTGTGTTATAAAGACAGACAATGGAATCGAAATGGATTTCCTTATGTGGGCAGGGAGGCAGGCAGTCCTGCAAAAACAGCAAATTTGGCACCACTTTCCTTTGATGACCTCTCATGTGACACTGTCAGATTGGTTTTTCTTGCAATTCATCACTGTTGATTAGTAAATCAGGGCTCAGCCTATCTCTGTAGGGCTGTCAGAGGACCTTTGGAGGTGGAGGTGCTCTGAATGCAAATGTGGTGTAGATTCATCAGCATGAGAACAAAGCGGCATGTGCAGACTGACTGATACAGGGCAGACGGCATCATTAAGCTGTCTGTATATGGCTGCAATGAGGCCTGCACTGCTGAACAAACAGGACTGTTCAATATGGTAAACAAACTAGATCACAATTTTATTTCCACGTTAATCCATATTAATATTTAGCAATGTATATATAAGGTTACGGTTGCAGTTTGTGAATTATCCTGACATTGACAAAAACCTGCATTATTCAGGTAGATCATTGGTTAAACTTAAAACTGTTTATTGACATGCACTACAGTTAACCCTGTTTAATGCTGGATTCTTTCTTTAAAAGTAAAGATGCTTCAAACCTCTAAAAACATTGAATAAAGTGTGATAGTCATGTCCATGGGGGCTGCTAGCCGAGCTGCGGGGAAACATTAGCCAGTTTGTTTTGGGGTTAGGATTTCTTCAGTGTTCATCTTTTACCTGTGTCAAACTGGGGGCAAAAAAACACTGTAATAACATGCTGATACAATACTGACTTTGGCAGTTTCAGGTTAAAAGTCTGTTTCTTCAATTCTTTATGGCAGACAAATGATGATGGGCTGGGGGCTACAAGCCAAGCTGCCACTTTTTTCCAGAAAGGTTACCTCTTCTTTTGGCTAAGATTTCCTCATGTTAGAAAGAGAACAGTAGCGTACTTCCACAGTCCCTTTTAGAACTTCATTTTTTATCTTACATAAAACATTCAAGTATTTCAATAGCAGCTCAAACAATGATTTTCAGTGATGAGTGAGCGTGTTTGTGCAAGCAAAAACTGTGGCGTATACTTAGCTATTTCCTGTTTTAAGATTTACTGCTAGAGGAACCATATTGAGGTCAAAATCTGAAGTTTTTTTTAAGTTATCTACAATTTTTTTTTTTATCCCAATCCCCTTTAAAGATTATTTTATCGACCAGCTCCACAAGCCGATTGAGAGCTCTGACTGCCACTAAACAGTCAGCCAATTAGCGGCCCTTTTGCTTCAATGCCTTGGGGCTGTGTGAGGACAGCAGGAAAATATGCCGAGCTTGTTGTTTTATGGCAGAGCTGGAAGCACAGGAGGAGAAATGAGTTCAGAATTCAGGTTTTTAATAACACACTGCAAGCAAAGTACTCACTTGGAGCTGTTAATCCCTTTATGTAAGCTAAAGCAGAATGTGAAGTGTTAGCTCTGGTGCCTCTGATAGCAGCAGTAGAGGGTTAGTGTATAGAGAGGGTGACCGACACACACCAGTGATCTATGGATTCTCTGTCAGGGCTCTGCAGAGGGATTATGCCTCCCCCCTCTGTTGCACTCTCTGACTCTCTTTCATGACGTAACTCCTCTTGCTAGGTTGATCGAGTTTAGATGTCCACCGTGCACCACGGTGGGATTGAAATGATGAGAAAACAAACACATGCTAAAAACAAAAAAATCATCATGGCAACCACTTGTCTACCAGCGAGCCGGTGACAGTTACAACCTCACTACGAGATAATCAAAAGGGAGGCGGATGGCTGGGCCCAAGAGCCAATGTGTAAGCACTTATAGACGAAAACAAAACACCTTCTTACAAACACGGTCACACATGCTCCTCACGTGCACTTGCAGCTCCACCCACAGATAATGCTCCTCCCAGCCCTGTCTGCATTGCACCAAAGAGAGCTGCATCTTTTCCGAGGCGGTTTTTCATCATCTGAGCCTCAGCAGCATGCAGCATCTTCCACTGTCTTCCACCTCCTTCACACTCTCTTTCTTTGGCTTTCTTTGCTTTTATCAAAGAAGAAAAGGCGTCTTTCTGTGCCATCTGTTTCTATGGTGCCAAGGTGACACTCCAAGGACGAGGTGTTTTTCATGGTTTTGCTTAGCCAAGTCTCTAGATACTTTCTCTTCAGCTTGATTCAGCTTGAAAACCTTAACAAGCATGTTCACAATTATTTGTTTATGTGACAGTGACAAAGTGTGCTACTTCAAAATCTGCATGAAATGAAAAGATGTAAACATGCCAGAGTTTGCATGAATACTCATTTGCAATTGACATTTCTAAGCAGTTGAAAAAAAATAAACAATTTCTGTTAAAAAAATACAGAAACAAATACGAAAAACGCCCACATAGGTATGTTTACAGCAGCACTGTGCACATATGTCGGAGGGATTATGTCTGTGTGCCTGCGTGGGGAGGGGGAGTGGGGGTTAGTGTGGCAGCATGAGGTGAATCAGCATTCTGTTCACGTTGCTTTCACTACAAAACCTCGCCAAACTGCTGAGGACTACGGCACAGCTCAAATTTATGACCACAGGCAAAGATGCTCTGAGTCTACGGTGAAGAAAACCTCGTACTCTGCAGCTGTATGCAGTTACGATGACACAGCAATAGTAGCCAGAGGGATGTCTTGCATTTCTTTGTGGCAGTGGATCAAATATGACCTATTTCTGAGGTACTAAAACATCTTTAAAGGGATTTTTTTTAAGTACCAGCTGTGGCATTCTGAGTACTTTTGATAGTTTTTTTGTAATCCTCTTGTTTTGTGTAACAACACTCATAAAAACACTCTGAGGAACTAATGCACTAAATCAAAAAACACCATTTATAGCATCCTGTCAGCGTATGTCAGAGGTTCAGGTTGATCCGAATGATCTGTGTCATAAAGCTCAAAACTTCCCTCTGTGTTTAAACATTAACCTGTCTCAGTGGGAGGTATTACTACTTCATGAGTTAACGCCTCAGTACATCCTAACTCACTAATACAACACATGTCTCATATCCTGTCATTTTCTCTCCTTTTCCATCCAGATTATGTTTAGAAAACAAATGTCTTCCAAAGTCAATAAATCAAAGTTTACTGCAAAGAGGCACGGTAAATATACAACGCAATGTTTGCTGAGACATCACTATGAAGGCTTACAAAAATGTGAATAATTATAACGTCTTAATTAAGTGCTCTGCTGTAATGAAATGCAACTCTGATCATGCAGAATAAGAAGAAAGAACAAAACTTAAACCCTGCTGCGGACATTAGGCAGAATGTCCACGCTCTTCTGAGCAGACGTACTACTAAAAGCACCAGAATATGTACATATAGGTAATTCAATTCCTAATATAGACAGAGATTTTCAGATAAGTCAAGCTTAAGGCACCATAGCCTCTATTTGGACTACACAAAGATATCAAGTTAGTGGAGCCAATCCTCTAGATTGATTGATTTCATGTCTGAGATAAGTCTATAAAGAGTAGGCAAGAGCACTATCAGGGTTCAGACTTTTTGGGCTGACACGATAATCTTGTCAGCTATCACTGCATACTGGATTTTCTGATCAGTAGTATTTGCTACACAGGCAAATTTGCAACCACAAGTCTGATTTAAGTTCAGATGTCTGCTCAGGACTGATTTGGAAGTTTTATGACTCTCTGTCCCTCCCTTTTCCCCGCCTCACTCTCTGCCCCTCGGCTGCTTTCATATGCTAATGGCCAGGCGATTGTGTGAGCCAACAGCCTGGAATTCCTGCCCACAAAGGAGAGATGGAGTTGGAAGGAGAGAGGAGAGAAAGGGACAGACGGACAGAGAGAGAAACAAGACAAAAGTGGGCTGATGCGCATCAGAGGCCCCAAGAGTTTGCTACAAAGGTACACAGCCCAGGGCTGGTTCTCCACACTAAACTATGTTTAGTTAAGATTAGAGATGCAAAAACAATATTGTTATTGTATTCTGGAAATAAAACATCAGTAATATTCATTACAATTTATCAAGGCCTAAAAGGACGTATCCAAATAGTTCAACATGTGTACCACACCCACAGATATTTCAATAAGTTCCTTGTGAAACTCTCTGGGGTTTTTATTCATGCACAGAACTCCTGAAGCTGCTCGTGTGAACGTAAACGGACACATTTTTTTACCACGACTTTAACCAGACTTTTCCCGTCAGCCCCCTAGTCAAATTTCAGTCAGGGTGAGCCGATGTGTAAATGCAGCAGGATATATTCAGGAATTTCACCACGAGCTAGTGGGCAGGTGCGATGATGTTCATATCACGCAACTGGTGCAAATGTTGTGCTTTGTCCGCCATCTTGGATTTACGCAGCATCTTTTCTCCGCCATGTTTTGACTCCTGCACCCACCATCCCTACCCCATTTTGAAAGAACTGATCAACTGGGTACTTTTTGATGGGTGTTCCACAATTTTCAGGCATTTTGTAGATATAACAATGAACGATTACTTTCATCACTGATAACCCTTTGATTTATCTTTTAGTCGTCTTGTGACTGGATTGTCAGAAAACATAAAAAATATGCACACCAAAGCTTCAAGATTCCAAAGGTGGTGTCTGCACGGTCTTTGTTTTGTTGCAGCAGAAGGCCAACAACATTTTATTAGAGACACATCACAAAATAAAGCAGGTAATTATGATTTGACAAACTAGAATGAAAGCTTAAAACTGAGCATGAATTTTCTATCAATATATTTTCTTTAAAGATTGCCTAATTGTTTCAGCACTTGAAACAAATAATTGATTGGAAACAAATCAACAAAGTTAATCTTCCAAATCATTTAGATCACTTTGATTTGTGCTATTTCTGGCTTGCCTTGTAAAAGTCATTGGGGGGGGCACATTGGAGACCATCCCTCCTGTGTTGGGTGTGGTCCATCACTGCAGGGATGTCACTGCACAGGCTTCCAGTGCACCACAGAGGAAGCCATCCCCCCACATGAAAAAAAGCTCAGAGGCATCCAAACAAAGAGAGGACAAACCCTCCACCCTCAACATCCAGCCAGCCACCTTGGCGACCCCTCAGAGACAGAGAGCAGGTGGGCCAATTAGAGTCCCCTGGGTCCCCCCACCCAGATGCTAGCAAAGCCCTGTATAATTGGTTTCCTCATCTATGAATTATTAATCCTGGTCGCTCTTTGAGGTTTTTGACAGAGTAGGGTCAGGACAGTGCACCCTCTGACACTTAGACTCTCCTGTTTAACCCCCCAGAGCCATGTTAAAACCAGTCCATAGAGTAAAGTGATGACACTCGAACAGATCCAAGAAACACCACAAAAACAAATACTTCACGGATAATATCTATGGCTGTTTCAGATATACAGGACCCTCCATAATGCACACTTTGAATTTGAGTAGCTTGAGTATGATACATCCTTCAAGCAGGATGTATAGTAGGAGTCATATTTTTGCAAGTGGTAGCCTCAGATGTGCAAAAGAAAAGAGAGCACTTCCAAGAGTGTCCACTTGAGGCTGGCTTCTAAAGCCAAGGAAGCCTTATTTGAGCCCATATAAAAATTGTCCATTTTTACAGCAAAATTATACATGTTTACAGCCTGGTAAAAAAAAGACTCCACTTCTTTGCCTGTTAGTAGACTGATCAAAATATTAGATAGAGATAGCATTTCAAACAAAGTTACTGCCATCGGTGGGCTTTGTAACGCCTCTTCAGAAACCAATGGATGATGTCACTAAGACTACGTCCAAATTTGATAGAGTCCAAGGTTTTTTAAATGTAATCCAATGTCATATCAACTACAGTAGGGGCAGAAATGGATTAATTAAATGGCATTATTGTCAGCAGGGGAATAATTGGTTAAAAATGTGGATTTAGATACAACCTTTGTTTCCTTGGAAGTTATGGTTTTAAAGATGAACTAACCATTACTTTCATTATCAATAAGTCTGATTAGATTTGTAAAAAAATATCCACGAGTCTTTCGATTTTAGGTTTTGTTATTCTGTTTTTTTTTAATTGCATTGATACTGGAAAGAATGTGATTGCTCACGGGAATACTAAAGACAACAACAAGCCAAATATTTTTCTCAGGCCACCACATTAGTAAAGCTGTGGCCTTGCTGCTATTGGTGGCAGTGTTGTTGTTTTCCCAGCTCCCGTCTCTCTCTGTCTCACACCAGGTGTTAGCCTGTAAATATTTCATGAGGCCTCTGTGCTGAGCTACTGGCGCACAAAGGCCGTTTTCAGCAACCTCGGAAAGCAGAGGCACTCTGGAAACAGAGGCCTATCAGTTCAGCTTGGGACGCAAACAATTTTCAGCACTGCTAAAATTAAATTAGGGGAAGGGGCATACCAGAGAGCAGAGAGAAACTCTGCCGCATTGCTCGACACGGCAAGACTTCTTTACTCCTCACATCAGGCGTTCCATGGTGAAATGAAAGAAGGGGAGAGGGGAAAAATGCACGAAACAATGAGCCGTCTGTGTGTTTCCAGTAAGCTGAAAAGGCATGTCAGAGATATGAAGTGTTAGTAAGGGTGCCAAGTTGACTTCTGTGCATATGGAGACAAGTGGACACATACAAGACATCCCCACAAAGAGCATTGTATGACACAGATAATGTCCACATTCAAAGGTTCAGTTTCACTGGGATATATACAATTTTCTGAACATAGAAAGGAGACAACCTTTGCACCCTTGAACTTAACATCTCGTCCATTAAAAATGAACATCCTCCCATGAACTTTACCAGCAGGCTTTTGATCTTAGACTGCACCCAAAGTGTGCAGTTTTCCAAACTGCATCTAATCAGATGTCCTAAAAGATTTTCTACATTGAATTCAGGACATTCCCAAGAACAAGTTGATGTGAATTGGAGCCAAGAGAAAGAGATATGCAAGCCAAGAATCACCCACTTAATATGATCATTCCAGAAAACAAGTGTATTAAGTTTTATGTCAGGCCACCTGAGGCTGCATTAGGCATTCTGTCTGCAAGAGCAGGGACACTCAGAGGTCAGCATGCCAAGCACTCCAGAGTCTCCTGTTCCACACTGCACTACTGAATGAATTCTGGCTATTAATACACGAGATGTCAGGGATGCCTCTCCTGGAGAACTCCAGCCAGCGATGGTGGACAGAGAGGGAGGCAGGCTCATAAGAAGGGTGAGAGAGGGCGACCAAAGCTCTACACTGAGCTTCAACAAGAACAACCCTGGTATGATTGCTTTGCAACTTTATTACTTCTTCACTGCCTCTATAATGAGAATAGAACTGTTTTATATTCTTGAGTTGAGTGTTTTTGCGGACACAATTTAGTTTTTGGAGCCAGATGAGACCGTATTTGAACAAGAGGGTTCTATCCTGATTGACAGTTCGTAAACACAGCTATTCTAAATGGGTCCATGACGTACAAAGGGAACATCATGCAGTAATAAAGACGACTTCAAACTAGTAGTTAATGAGAAATTAAAAATAATATGGGCCTAATTACTGAGATAATAAATCAAGTAAGAAGCAGAGATATTTTGACATGAACTTCCGTACAATCTGACATCTTTAAAAAGGAAACTTCCCTCTGCTGGCTACCAGAAAAGAATACAAGTTTAAGGCACTTCTTCATTGGCTTCACTGTTGAAACCAAGAGGCTAGTAAAATTCTTACACACATTCAAAGTGCCTGATGTTAGTTTCATCTAGTTTAATCTAGTTTAATGCCTAAACAGGCCTAAACAGGAGGGCTGGGAATCTTTAGGTGTTTCACGATGCGATTCTATTTTTCGATTCTTGGGGTCACGATTTGATTCAGAATCTGTTTTCGATTAAAAACGATTCTGGATTCATGATTCAAAGTCTATTTTTGAGTTAGTACATACTTCCTGATCTACTCCAGTCATCTGTGAGACTGGCTGAATTTCTTGCTGCTCCATTTTGCATTCTACTGAGTTAAAGAGCTAGCCTTAGCACTTAGCCGGGAGTGACTGATTAGCCAAAAAAAAAGATTTTTGGAAGTTATGAATCAATTTAAAATCTCAGAAGATAAGAATCTCAATCTCAAGGATTTTTTTCCCCACCTCTACTAAATAGCATCAATTTATCGATTTGGTGGCGTAGTGCTTAGGATGTTCGATATGTTTTGTAATTTCAACAACTTCTGGTTATTTCAGCTAAGAACCTCTGTTGACAGCTCTATCCTTACTACCAAAAATGTAAATGCTTAAAATGCAAAACAATATTGAATAGAATGGAAACACATTACCTATTGTGCAGTCAATTCTTTAAGTTAAATGCTGATGAAATAAAGACCGAACTGACCTGATTGTTCCAGGCACAGTACAGATCGCAGATCAGGCTCCAGTTGTTGTTAACCATACAGTCCAGAACTTTAAGATGAGACATTTTTTGTTGGACCAAAGAAATCCAAGCAGCCCAGACACCTGCCCCTCAGCTGTGTGTACCAACCCTGCTGTGCACTGCTGCACCCTGCTGTTCTTCGACGCCACCTTGACAGGGATCATCAGCTGCATACGGCGAAGGATGCATCTACATGCACATTTGCAAGCCCAGCAGGCATCCTGTATCGGCTGTAGCCGTCGGCCCAGACACGCTTCATTAGCAATATGTTAATGACTCGTGCTGCGCAAAAACTCTGGGGATTATCTCAACAAAAAAAAGAGTCTTCCATAGACTGGGATGCAGCAAAATAAAGTTGTCAGCAGTCCGGAGTGACAAAGTCCACTTGGGTATCGCCGTGTAGGAGAGGTATTTCCATGGTAACGCAGGAAAATGCAGACTCACCGGTGGAAGAGAGTGAAAAATGAGATGGATGAGACTGCACTTTACTTGTCTCTTGCCGCTGCCTCTTTTTGATCCTCTCTGTCTTGCGTCCTGTGATGGTGTCTCCTCCAGCTGGCTGTACTGTACCACCCGGTGCTTGTCTCTGCAGCGGTACCAGGCTGAGGCAGCCCACAAAGCAGGGCAGCAAAGGCTCACTCTAAATCATCAGGCCGCAATGCAGGACATAGGATTTCTCTCTCTTTTGGACACAGCCAAGAAAAGAGAAGGTCCCTGCCACTGATTCACCTCTCTCTGATGTCTCACTTCAACATGAAAATGCACCTGAGGCTTGTGGCTGTGCATGCTCTCTGCCTCTTGCTCCAGACCTGACTGATGCACTTTGCCGGCAATGCGGGACTCTATCCCATTTATTTATTTCATTACTTTGCAAAAAAATCTTCACCCTACTGTGCAGGGGAAACAAGGCAAGAAGAATACCGCAGCCCCCACCGCTACAGAGCAAAGAAGTCGTCTCTCTGTAGTAAATCAACATCAAGTTTAAGACTTCCTCTCACCGCGGGATGTCAAAGAAATTGAGCCTTTGAGAGAGAGAGAAATATGCCGGAAATGCATAAGGAGAGAATCAGGAAACTACTGTGTGCCAGTAAATAGTTGTCTGAGATTGTTTATGTTCTTTTCAGCCTTTGATGCCGTTTGACGTCCAGATGGTTGTGATTGTGACATGAGCTGCGAGGCGGCTTCATCAGTGTGAAGCTCTAAGCTCAGTTCAAATGAGAAACGCCACAACCACTTAGCAGCAAAGAGTAGCCTGAGGTGGGGTTTAAAACATTCAAGCATTTTTTAAAAACCCTCAAAATTATGTGGCACTGTGCTGTTTTTCTCTTCTTCACAATAACAGGGAGCTCTGGGTGTCAACTTACCATGAAAGCCCCTACTCACAGTGAATAAAACCAGCACATCAATGTGACAACTCTGGTCATTGCACAGGTGCAGCAACACTTAGATCAAATTCAGCATCAACAGTTCTATGATGCAAAGTGTTTTGCCCCAAAATGTAGGTTAAAAAAAGAGAGAATGTATCAGACATAGACAGAGAAGAAGAGTGGAAACAACTTGAGTGATACCATAGACACAAGACTCAGTGTTAGGTCAGGAGGCTACACTCAGTCTGGTCAGAAAGGTCAGCCAAGTCCCACAGGCCGTACCCAGGCTGTGACCAGACATGGCAACCCAGGGCCCCTCTGCAAACTACCAACAGACCAGCTGGGGAGGGGATCACTCACTGCTCTCATCTGCTCATCCCGCATAACTCCTGCAGTTTCCTATCACCTGTATTATCAACAGAACACCTCTCAAGTTTATCTAAGCCTGGAGTCCAGCCTCTTGCACTGATTTAATGGGAAAAACACTTGTTCACATACAGAAGCTAAAAATTAGCATATCATGGTTGTTGACAGACAGCTTTAACAGGATGGTCCAAAAATCTTCAGGCTGCGTTTTCTACTTTTGCACAAAAGCTGGTAGCCACGAAAATGTACCTTTGTGGCCACAAAGTTTGATCCCGAAACTGCAACTCTAACAGAGCCACATACATCCCAATGCCTTGGCTCTAGTGTTAGAAAAGAAAAGCTCCAGCTCATGAACTCCACGCTTGCGTAGCAGACACACTCACTCACACACTGGGAATTGCATCCTGTTGTTCTGCAGCTATTTTATTTGCCAATGGGCTTTCAAAAGTGGGGATATAATCCTTATCTGACTTTTGAAATTCTCAGTGACTGAAGATCTTAAAATGTGATATAAGGCTAAACTGTCCAGCTGTCTCCAGATTAAAACATATCAGAGCTTTTTTTCTAATTTACGCTTCACAAAAACATCACAAATGCTTAAGAAGTCAGAGGGATTAATGCAAGAAAGTCTGCTGCCAAGATCTGCAACAATGTCGTAATGTTCACAAAAAATGTAGACCTGGGGGAGTGACTCTTAAAAATCGCCTAAATGCAGGCCAATATTCCATTATCGTAAAGTAGTTGGGTAACTTGTTTATTATAAAATCAATAAATAACCCACAATGCAGCATGCAAAAAAAGACTATGTGTTTCTTTATAAAAAAGAAATACCCCCATTAGTTTGGATTTTTTGCAGCTACTTAGAAGTTTTACACATCGCTTTAGCCCTGAATAAAAGCAAACATAATGAGATAAAACTGTCTGTAGAAAACACAAGAAACCGCCATGACATCATGCAGCAACATGTACGAGCTGCAGCTCCCCCATCACCAGCCGGCAACAGGCCAGGAAAGAGTAAAAGCATGTTTCCTCCCCCCCACGCTGAAGCCAATATAATCCAATCAATCCTGAGTTATGGATCCTGTGCTGCTCTCTGGACACACACACTTTTGCACACACGCACACACACACAAACCCCTCCCACAGGATTCAAAACAACAATGCATGTTTGAAAGATGTGGAGGTTACATCATCTCACTGAGGACGACAGGCAGAGAAATGTAGCTCCATGACAGTCATGTGGGGATCTGAAGCTTATTGAGACGTTGACGGACGACTTGGGTTATTATATTCAAAGAAGAAGAAATGTAACTGAGTGAAGCCAACAGCTTTATCCTTTAGAGTCAAACTCATAGGGACTGCAGCTGAGTGAAAGTGTCAACCAATGTTGACCAGATCCAACCTGCATTTTTACACTCAATTACTATTATTAATGATTTATCTACCAATCAGTTTGTTGAGTTATCACGACTCTGAAAAAACAGAAAAATGTGAAAGACGTAAACAAATTCAAAGATCCAATGCCACATCCCTAAAATTTCTTATTTTGTCCCACATCAATCCACAAAATAAAGATAATACTGTACATTTACAACAAGTCCGGAAATCTTCACATTAAAGAAAGAGGGGACCAGGTAATGTTGAGGCTGTTGTTAAAGTTAGTTTCAGCAGGAGATAACTTTTACTGAGGAAGTCCAGGACATCACAAATCGGCTGCATAAAGATTTGCAGTGGACATTTTAAGAGTTGGTCAAATACTTTATGACTGTCTTGTTAGCTCTAAAAATAATCTTTAACATTATTTCTAAAACTCTGTTCTGAGTAAAATACTGTTTTAGGATCAAAACAACATAAAAGTCACATATTTGTATAACTGACTCTTGGATGACGTGAACCCCGTGGTTTTGCTGAGAACATCGTCTTGCCTCCAATTAAGCAGTTGAGGTCAATCTGGGGTAAATTATAATTGCTGTTAAAGTTGATTCGCCATAAATTCAGTCTTGAACTGAAGACAGCCGATCTGAGAGGACTGGAGTTTCAAAAACAGAGCATGACAGCTTCTCTGCCATCCATTCATGAAATCTTTCCTTCATCAGGGTGCCCTCGTTCATTTCCACAACTGACGTTGTCAGGAAATAATGTGGTTTCCTGCCGCGACCTCAGAGACCACACCACGGGTTAAGATATGTCCCGATAACACCCAGTTACGTAAACGTCTGTAAAAAACAAATCATGCTCATAAAAACGTGGTTTTCTACATTTAAAAACACTAAATTAGTAAAAGTGTTTGTCGGAGGGAAATCTTTTTTTTCAATAAAAGGAACATTTGTCTTGCACTGCCATGTGAAATGTTTGTATCTTGCATCTGAAGGAACTGTCAGACTATATCTTCATGCCGATATAAAGCGGTAGTCCTATCACAGACAAGTATTGACTCATGTTTTCCTTCAAAGCCTGCTCTTACTCTTTAGCTTGTGTTACCTCCAGCACTCTGTCAGAACATTTCACAGATCATCACAGCTAGGAAGACTGCAGACCAACAGGAATTGGTCGACAATGTTTAATAGTGGGACACATGTTTTAATGAAGTTATTTATTTAAGAAAGTAGAGTTCTTCAAAACCAACACCAGTACTGATATCAACTCCCACTATCCCCTAACATACAGAGTTGGTTTCAGCCAGTACACCAGTCTATGTACCTATCTGATACCATAATTCACCAGAAGAAAAGAAAAGTATACATAAGCAGCATAGTTCAGAACCAGTCCATAAGAGGCTAAAGAGGCTTTTTTCATTTCAGTTATAAAAATCACTTTATTGGCCAGCACATTCGTAGCCCTCTCAGTCTACCCTCTGAAATTGGTATGGTACTGTACTAGTCTCAAAACCATCATATCAAACAGGCTTCAGTATCATGTACTGTTTTAATATACAGAAGGGCTTTATGGCTGCAGTCTGATACCAGCCTCCACTCACTGTGTTGCATAATTGGTGTAAAATACGACAGGATGGTGAATGGTGAATAGCGCCTTAAGAAATGAGCAGATAAACGGAGCTCTTTATGCTCTTAACACCCCTGACTCGTGTATGTCAGGTCTCTGAGCCAAACACAGATGCAGACAGAGGTCGAGTTTTTGACAGAGATGCCTTGGGCAAGTGTAATGGATAGCGTCTCAGCCTCACTGAGCATTAGACTGGTTCTGTTCTGCCTGTCAGCCCGCGTCTACAACTCCTCCTTCCCCCACCCCCAAACCCCCATCTCTCACCATCTTCTTCCTGCCCTTGCTTTATCATAAGGAAGGGCCAGGGCATTCAGGCAGAAGAGACTGTGACACTGAGCCAATTGGCAAAAAAAAAAAAAAGATGAGAAAGGGAAAAAAAAAGAGGGTTTTCCAACTCATATCTGCCTCGACGCCCCTGCTCTCTTCCCACTCCTCCCTTCCTCCCTCGGTGTATCCATCCATCAATCATCCATCTTTCCCTTCAGCCAGTGGAATAAAAGCGTCTGATGACGATACTGTGGCCAGTCTGTGCTTTTTACAGCCTGAAGGATGACACGCACAGGAGCCGTGCCGAGCATGAACGTCACCTCTACATGAGGGGAAATAGATTAGCGAGCCACCTTACACACGTATGAACACATATTTCTGGTGACCTTGAGCCCGACACAGCACACAGATTTCCCCTTTTGGTCTTTTCCAGGAAAAATAGTGACAATAGCCTGGAAGTTATGATTCCGATAAGAAACGACAAAACATGTGCTTAGGTTTCAGTTTGATGATAAAACTGGGAGGTAGATCTGATGAACCCAAACATGGGGGCGGGGGGGACCCTTCACAGTGTATGCTACTGCTTATACCCAGGACACTTTTGCTCTTTAAGTGTTTGTGCTAAGAAAGAAGCAAGGTCATGTCCAGGTCAGTGTCTTGTTTGCTGAATAGGAAAGGAGCCTGATGTGCTGCTTGACACATATTTGCTTTTCAAATGTATGCAAATCAGCGTGTTTTTTTCGCTGCTTTGATTGATGAACCGACACTGCTCTAAATGCTGATAAATGTGTCTGTCATTCCCTTTTGTAGACACTGTAATCTTTTGTCTTTCCAAGCGGTGACTAACATACACCCACAGACTTCTAAACTACAAAAAGTGAGATCATGGTGCGCTTAATAAATAGGGTAATAATAAGATGCGACACTTGAAATGTAGCTTGTCTTTTAACACGTGTGCAGCTAGGGATGTAAGTGGAAAAACAAGCCAGACATTCTGGTTTCCACAGTTAAAAACAAGCTTTCACATGTCCCAAACTGACCACTGTCAAATTCCCCAACTCTCAAAATGATACAGCCCTGACCAACATCCACATATTCTCTGCCTGTAACAGCGCTCAGGAGAAGAAAAAAAAAACGAACGTGGCTTCCAGCACAGTGATTCCATTTTTCCCTCCCCGACGCACACAGCATTCATGTTTCCACAGGGTTAAATATAGCAGCACGAAAAACACGCGGGAATAGAGGACGAGTGAAAGGCAAGCATGTGGACGATGGAAGAGGGAAAAAAAAAAAAGAGCAGGGGTTTATGGAGCTGGGAGGGGCTATATTTAGAGCAGAGCATCAGCAGCAATCGCAGCATCGCCATTGGTCTCATCTGCTCCAACGTGAATGAAGATGTGATCAATATGTGTTGGAGGGAGCAGGTTGAAGCGGTGGAAACACATTTTACCATCAGGTTTGTCAGGAAGTTAATACAAATGTTCAAACTGAGATGTAGTGAGAAAGACTGAGGGGGGGGGGGGTTCAACCCAACATTTGTTCAAAACAAGACATTTTATACTAATGCGCATTTCACAAAAAAAACAAAACTGGGAGATTAATGATGAAAACTTGAATTGTTACATCAAATTCACTACATTTTTTTGACCTACTCCTTTGAGATGTCTTGATGTGAGGGCCTCAGCTGCTTCAAAATGCCCCTGCCAGTATCACTGTGACAGCAGGTCGAGAGGGAATGGGAATGTGAATGAGGCCAAGAGAGAGAGAGAGTGAGAGAGAGAGAGAGAGAGAGAGAGAGAGAGAGAGAGAGAGAGAGAGAGAGAGAGAGAACAGCAGACGTTACACACGTGGGGTGTTTTTCCTCTTAATGACGAGGGCAGCTGTGCTTGAATTGCCCCACCGTTGCTGCCATCGCTTAGGCGGCATCAGGGTGGGGCGAGCGGGTGTCTCTATGTCTCATTAACAAGCTGAAATGAAGCAGCGGAGTGGATGGAAGAGGAGGGGGGTGTCCCGCCTGGGGTCTCTATACTGTCATTACACCCCAGGGGGCCATGGTGATTAAAAACAGTGAATCTGAGGACTAGGCAATAATGGAAAAAAATATGATCTGTAGTATTTTGTTGTATTTCCCTCAATGACAGAACCCTGAACAAACATTTAAACGTATTCATGTGCTGCTTCCTCTTTTAAGCAAAGATCATTGTTAAACTGGAAAAAACGTTAAAGCTAGAGTCTCTAAAACCTTCTTTGGCAGATACAGAACATGAGTAGGGGCTGAGAGCTGAGCTGCCTGTCAGGACCTTAGGTCCTTCTTTGAATCAGATTCCTTCTCTGTTTATTGTTTTCTGTTAGGAGCTGAATTATTCCCAGGGGTCTCCTTCATACTGAACAAAAAAGCTAAAAATCTGTGTCTCTCCACAGGATGTCAGGAGGGGCTGTGAGCCGAGCTGCCTTCGCCAAGGTTAGTTTAGTTTGAAGGTTTGGATTCCTTCAGTATTTATCTTTCACAAGACCCAGTTATCAAAGCCCATTCAAATAGTACAATTTGCAGTTCCTTGTTGAAATCTGCTTCCAAGGGACGTTTTGAAGGTCTTTGTGGGCTGCCTGCTGAGCTGTTTATGCTAGCTCAGCTTGTTTCTCTTAAAACTAAAGATTTAACAACGTTCATTCAGTAAAAAATATAGCTAATAACAACCACTATTTTAAAATGTTATGGTAGAAGTGACTTGCACAGACCGAGAGTAGTAAGCTCGAAATGTATCATCACTGGCTGTTGTTTTTATTTCCAGAGTGTGATAGGCTGATAGAAATATACAAAGAGTCAAAGTGGTACAAAGTTTATCGTTATTTACATAAAATACCACATCCAAAACATTTTATCGCCCTACCCTGAAGAAGCTTGAAAGTTTGTGTTTGTGTGAGCGGTGTAGGAGGCATCAGGTAGATAAAAAAGACCTGACTCACTCAAGTGTCAAGCCTCAGGCTGCAAAAATGATCAAGCTAAACATGTCTACTGACTCACAGGTGACTCACACCTGTAGAGCTGTGTGGCCCAAGTGTTTTGGCCCTCTGGGTTATTAAAAAAACGGACCGAGTCAAATCTCACTTTTTATCAGGGCATCCAGCTGATTCAGTGGGCAATAATGCTCTATACAAAGCCGTATTTTTTTCGTATTTTGCACTTCCTGAAGCTCAAGAGTATCCAAATCTAAGAAGTTTGTAGAGAGGCAGCTTGTGCTTTCAAGTAATGGGTGTATTTTTGATGCTTCTGCTCAACAGCTGGGAGTTCGGCAGGCTGTGGTGTTTGTGAGGGAGAGTTAAGTGATGTTACGGGAACCATTTCAAAGACTGAAGAGACAGATGTGAGGAAAACCACACCGCAGAGACACTCGAAAGAGCCAGTAAAGAAGAAAGAAGAGGTTTGTAGTGATAACAACAACACACTCCTGTCCCGTTATCTCTGAGATTTGGTCTCAGTTTTTCGAAATGTTTTAAAATGTAACTAACAAAACGAAAATGTCAACGTTGCAAATTCACCTCAGACAAACTCTACTCCTCCATCTTCTCGTTAAGACACTTTTACACAAATACGTACACCCTGTGCTCCTGCTTTACTCCATCAGCTGTTACCCAATTTCCAAAGATTTATGTCGTCCGTCCTCAGCTAGTTCTCGTAAGAGGATTATAGCCCCATACACTCACACACACACAGACACACACACAGAGCACTGTTGCCATTTTCTGATGATGGATTAATCCAAAACATGCCACCGCTGCAGTGCCGTTATGACATGCATCAAGCCTGGCTGGTCTCTGATGATGATTATGATGATGTAACCGTTGAAACTGCCATAAGAGGAAAAGGGATGAGCTCCACAATGTGCCATTTATCAGAGTTTGGCATGCAGACCCATAAAGAGCCTGTAAGATTAGCACTGCAAGTATAAAACTCTCTTTGTGCACTTAAACAGTTGTCAGAGTGGGAAAAATGTGAACTTCGTCACCCTGGATGCTGGCAGATGTGGTGTGATGTGCTTGGCGCTGCAACACTTAGCTAACACACTTGCTCTGAGAGACACTTTGCACCTTCTGCAACATGTCATGAGATTTCTGAGAGTGAAAGTCTCTTTGAGATCGCACTGATGACGTTACAGAAGCTTCACATGTATCCAGATAAATGTTTGTAACTTGTGAATCCAAATGCAAGTGAATTACACTTCTGTTAAGTAGAACAAAGCCAGCATTGTGGCAAAAATAAATAGTACATAAGAAATAAAGGAAAGATACAAAAAAAATTAAAGATAAAAGTTACTCTCTCCCCCACAAAGGTCACACACAAGCTGCTTTCTTATGTCAGCAGATACGTATGAAAACACAACAATGGAATCAAAAGACACTATGCCAGACTGCAAAAACAGACCGCACAGTGAACCATAACAGACCCAGACGCAGACTCATCTCCATACACAATCCTACCTCGCAAGACGGAGTCACAGCTCTGTGTTTACTCTCTTCATTGTCCTGGGGGGAATCACTCCAACGTGCTGCCATCATTTCATTTCCAAGCGCACAGGAGCAAAAAGTCCTTTAGAGACCACATGGAGGTGAAGAGGATGAAGCCAAAAAAATAAAATAGAGAAGAGAAAAAAAAGGAAAAGGAAAAAAGATCCTAATCCACACCGTCCTTCTTCTTCATGTCCATCAGAGGCTGAAATCTAAACACAGAGGACAGAAGTTAGTGAAATAAAAGGTGTACACACTGTCCTACGCCAATCCAAGTGGCAACTCCAACAACATTTGTATCCAGAAGATGAGGCTGGGCATACAGGTACAGCCAGTTTAAGTTACCCTGAACTGAAAAATACTACAGCCATTAAACGTCACATTAAAGCTCCCTATACAGTATGCATGAACCTGGTCAAACAAGGACAGCCTTGTAACTTCATCTGTAAAATCAGATATGATGCAGACACTGGAGCAAATTTAAAGCATGATAAGTTCATATAATACATTGAATTTTTTATATTTCGAATATTGTGGTGATGGGTTTTTATAAAGCACACTAAGATCAATAAAGAAGTATAAGGGTTAATAGTGCTTTTGACATAGCATGCATTAAGGGTTAGTTAATATTTAGCTACTTGTATTCAGTTAATGTTGAATTTGTGTCTTGAAGCGAGTATTGGCAGGTGGATTTTGGAGGTTTTTTGCAACCTTGACAAAAATCATCTGCAAAACTGCACCTCTGTGATGTTATCATCAAAAAGGGGGGAAAGTATGGGCAAGGACGTGCAGCATTTTCGCTGTTTGGAGGTGCAAGTGCACAACAAGACATTCAAATTTCGACGTAAAACGCACACCAACCATCATGAATCAAGCCCTAAGCTAAATACACACAGATAGGATACGATATGTTTTATACACACGCCCCAAAACGAACAATTTACTTTACATTTTCATCTGCTTTCAGCAAGAAAACTCGGACGACAGGTTGTTGCTGTGGCTATAATTGTGAATAACACCAAAAACCTACCTGTTACAAATTCATAAAACTATCCCAAAACGACCGAATAAACACATTGTCCATATTTGTGGGGAAAAGTGAGGTGTTTGGTACAAGCCTCCGTCGAGCCAAAGATGGGTTAAAAGGGCTGTCAAGAGATTACAAAGCGGGATATTCAGTCTCCTTTCAGAGCTGCATTCACTGACCGCTGAGGCTCACTACCTGTTAGGAAAAACACACTGGAAAAAACACGGTATCCGCCCTTCACTGTGCATTTCTTCGTCAGGGACACCCGACAAAAAATAAACCTCCGGTGTTCATTCATTTCCCATCATTTTCGAGCCTCTCCTCGACGCAAAAACAGCCAAAATAGAAACAAAAAAAAAGTAGTATGTACTCCTCCTACGTGGTCCCGGTTGGCGGCGCGACAATCTCTATGTGGATAGATGAATCTCCCCGACTCGGCCGAAGCCCCGCCCCTCGGCTTGCCCTCGAGCAGGGCGTTGTCCAATCAGGTGGTAAGTTTAATTTTGGAATTTTAAAGCGGGCCTATTGGAGCTGTTGTTACATAACATTTCTAATAAAGAGTGGAAGCTGGTCCATTCTGGTTACTGGCTCAACATCACTTTAGTTACTACAATATGTTCTTGTGCAGAGGTTGGGAAGTATCTCAATGCATTTACTCAAATCCTGAGTAACTTCATTTTACATTACTTTATACTTATACACATTATTGTCTTTCTTTTCCATTATTCATATGATTATTGAAGTTGTTTTAAATATACCAAAATAAGTGTGGCCATATTTGTGACAAATGATTTTAGGTAGTGGTAATGTCACTTTTATTTGAAAATATCTGAATGCTTTTCTGTTTGTGCGTATGGAACATTATTATCCTTTGAGCTTAAAGAGACTTTTCACTCAGATAATGCATTTAAGTACGCATGTAACCATCTATATCTTCACACTGAGCAATACATTCCCACACTCTGTCATCATGAAGCCGTTCAGACCTCTCCAATTGAAATCACAGCAAAGTCATTGTGATGGGCGAGGAAAAGCCCTGAGGCTCCACACATACGCTGAACTCTCCAATTTCCTAACGTTCAAGTGGTGAAACATATTTGCCCATCCATTATCAACTGTAACAGCAGTGTCTTTAACTTTATTATGGTGACATATAGGGCATGGCAGCCACATGGGACTCCACACAGCAGGGTTAAAAAAAAAAAAAGATGCACAGCTGATCCTGACAAAGACAAAGGCTGACAGTGTTCTGTTTGCAGGCTACTCCAGCAGCACAATAGAGGACAGGACAATGGGACTCTTTTGACCCATACTGTGGCGAGGTTTCCCTGGTTTCAGAGAGGAGCTATTGTCTAAAGACCTGGTGCACCCTCATTCAGACAATGGAGAACTTAAACTGATGTAAGTGGGACTCTGCATTATGTGATGGCAAACATGAGGTCCATATCTACTAAATGCAATTTGTTTTTTATTGCACTATTAACACAGCAAGGACATCTAATTGATTTATAGAGTGATTGTGCATCAAAACTAAACTCATTAATGTGTTAGCTAAGCAATGACTACTTTTACATTTGGGAGATTGCTTTTTTGTTGTAGAAAAAAACAACTCTCGATCTTCTTTTTCATCCATTTTTATTTATATAGTGTCAAATCATAACAAAAGTTATCTCATGTAACGTCACATATACTCTTTGAAGTACAATTTAAAGCAACACAGCATTAATCAAACAATGTGCAAGAACTTGGAAACAGATGCAAGGAAAAACACTTCCTTTAACAGGCAGAAACCTCGAGGAGAAACAGAATCGTTGGACGCCATCTGCTGCGACAAGATTGGCTGAGAAAGTGAGATAGAGAAAGAGACTGCAAGTGATACAAACAGCAAATAAAAATTGACAAGTGCACAATCAAAATATGTCAATGCACCAATATAAGAGCCAAATGTGTGTTTTTTTTTCTGTGGCACTTTAGTTAAAATGCAATTTGGCCAGTTCTCTTTGCTCTGTGCAGCACTTTGTTATGAGTCATTCATACAGTGTAGTGTTGTTTTTATGAATGGCAAAGTGCAGGCGGATGATTTCAGATCAGTGAATGGTGAGTAAAGCTCATTGAAGAGTTATTGTAGAGCTGTAGCCAGTGTCTGCCATGCTTTTTCAGATGCCATTGTGTTAACTTGTATTCAAACTCGCCATCTTTCTGTACCTTTTTGCTCTGAATTTTTAATCCAGATTTGTTCGATTTTAGGTTTTGTTGGAGCATTTGTGAGACCATTAGCAGCTCAAGTGAAGTCGCAGAGTCAGCGTGACTCAAACATTTAGCAGCAGCGGGAAGATTACGGGCCCTCTCGTGGCAGCAAAATGTTTGGCTGGATTAGGACATCACATGAAGTCCAAGTTCAAAGCGCAGCAGCGTAAGGATTAGGACAGGTGGAACTGATCCTGCCAACAACTCTTGAGTACGTGATCAGTGTTATTATTACTTCCTTCGTGCAAAAAAATACAATATGTAGAAATGTAATTAATGCTTATTCTAAGAGCTGTAGTTAAAGTAAGGGTTTAAGAGGATGACCATCACTCCCAGCTCCAGGTTGTATAAGTGGATCTGGCACTAAGTTTGATGACTGGATGAATCCCAACAGCAGTCAATGTATCCAGCCCTCTGGCCGGCCAGTGCCATAATTGGAACACAATGAAAGCTGGAGAGGATGTACTTTCTATCTGTGTACGTGAGATCTTTGAGTGAAGCGCTATTTAATAAATCCAAACTAGGAATGAGAGCTTTATTTAACCACCTGCTTGCAAAATTTAGGCCAAGTTAGTCTTTTAGATAAAAGAAAAAGGTTGGGCAATTCATATTGTATTTTTTTTTATTTGTAAAGGGAGCATGTATAATATTAAAGTTAAATGTTGCAATTTGATGTATTAAAGCAAAGTTAGTTTAAAGCTCATTTTTATCTGCAGCTCCTTGGCAGGTCAAACGTTGTGAGTGGACATTAAATAATACCATGAAAGAGCTTCAACATGCAAGCAAATATCTAAAATGTCAAAATCTTCTTTTCCAGGAAGAAGATCATGAAGGTTTTTCTATTCAACAGTCCATTCATTGGAACTGGTGGTGTGAAATGTATTCCTACTGCACCATCTCCAACCACAGGCGTCCAATGTCAAATGCATAGATGTGAGTCCATTCAAATGTACAATTCCCGTTTTGTTCCTTTTGTCCCGAGCGCAGTTTACCTGTAGCCTACTTTCTGTGGTCGGCCCCATCCTGTGTTCCTCTGACGGAGCTCTACAAAGACACAGATTGTGAAACCTGCCATGCTTTGTGTCCCGTATCACTTTCACCAAACCCTGCATCGAGGCTGAGGACAATGGCCGTCAGGTTCCCAGGGCAGTGCGGGAGGCATTAGCACTGGGATAGGTTAACCACTACTGCCAAGTGCTGATGCTTTATGATAAGGACACGCAGGTTTCAGCTTGAGGTACAATGATGGTCTTTGTGTGCGAGTCTGCACAGATAACCAAAAAGCTGGACAATTTGTTTTAGTGTCTTCCTTTTAGCTTATCTCACTTTCCTGCACCTTAGAGGTCAGGGACAAGACCTGATGGAATTTAGGCTCCCTCGAAATGTATTAATCAAGGTGTTGTTTACCTCTATAGACATAAAACGTGAGGACATTTTGAAAGCACTACGTGGAATCTGAGTGCTCCAGACCTCCCACGTCTCTCTTTTGTTTGCAGTCACTCATATTATCCAAATGGCAACTCATTTATCAGGTCATTTAACATGGAGAGACCTTGTCGTCTGAGCTGGATCATTACCTTTGGCTTAGAAACTGGTTCCTAAAAAGTGAGGGAAACACACAGTTAGTAGAATTCAATTTTTTATTCCACAAAGGTATTGAACAGTCTGAAGGATTGCATTATGTCATTTGTCACTCGAAGCTTCAGTTATGGAAGGCTTGTACCTGCAGGTTTGAAGCATGTTGGGGTTAAAAGGCAGGCACTCTGACTCTTTTCTATACTTTGAGATTTTGTATCTAAAATAATCACAGGAATAATGGCTGTGAGTGAGCATGCATTCCTGCTATGGGATGTGACGGCTGTTTGGAGTTTCAGGTGACTGAGAACCAAGAGTGCGTACCCAGATGATAAAACTCAACCAGTGCACGCTGCATGAAGTGAGGCGTGCGCTGCTCTGTCTGCTGACATGCACAATTTGCTTTCTTAGTCACCCCAACAATGGCAACAAAACATAAGAAATACCTCTGCCTGTGGTTGTGTTTATAGTTCAGAGAACTATAATAAGAATCAGAATCTTAACTGATGCTGGAGGTATTTGGATTTGTTGCCATTGCAGTCAGCATTCTCCCCTTGAGATCAAGGGCTCAGAGCTGAATTATTAGTCAAATAAACCTTATAAAAACACTACAATTTATGTGAAAGGCCGACCTTTTTCCTGGACAGAAACTGTTATTTGGGAATATTGATGATAGAAGTAATATATCTGACATTCAGAAAGTTTTATTTCTGCCTAATTTGTACTTGCTGGAGCTTGCAGTTTAGACTTGGGTGTAACTCTCAATATGAAACAGACAGTTTGAAGACTTAACGTCTGCTATAATGCTTGAACACTGTATACAAATCAACATTGAACATTTGGTGTCTAAAGTAACTCATAAACCGAACCTCCAGGATAATTTTTTCAACATTTTTGCTAAATGCTCAGTTGAAATGTCACGCTTTTCCTTCAAGGTCCACTCAAAGTTGGGAACAAATAGATACAGACTGAAAAAAGACTGGTAAGTCGCCCGGATTCTACACCCACTGTGTGTTTTCCATGAGTCAGAGTGGGCGTCAGTGTGTGGGCGTCATCCGGGCGCAGGGATGCCAACGTCCATAAGCTTACTCCATCTGTCACCAACATTCAGCACAGGTGGTCAGTCAACTCCTTTTTGTTATCAATCTGTTTGTTTTTTTTCCTCATGTGCACCACCACAAAAGACAAACTAGAGAAGATGAGGCATTACTATACTGTAGTATCATTTTTTAATATAAAGACATTATATGAGGACACTGTCAAGCTTTTAAAGGAAGTATTTCGTAAATACTAAATACTGTAAAAAAAATCATAAGACAAACAAAGATAAATCAAAATACAAATGTTTTGTTCTTCTAAAATACATGGCTTATTTTAGCAAAAACTGCTCCTTGACTTTTTGCTGAGTAAGGTAGATGACCAGTTTTCTGCTGCAGATGGATTACTTATGGTTGTAATTCTCCTCAAACCTTGTACTTCATCTTCCCGGTCTTGCTGATGACACAGATATGCTGAGGGAGGAAGAAGCAGAAGAAAAAGAAGAAAAATGAGCTTCTGTAGCGTCAATATTCAGTCTTGTCAAATGACAGAAAAATATTTGTTTAAGACCACCCTGCACTTTGGGGAATTCCAGCATGGTCTGCAAATTTCATTATAGGTGTCATATAGTATGAATAGATGAAACAAGTGTTAATTTAAAAGTGAGGAAGGTTTTCGACATAGATATGACACGTTCATTAATCTAAGTTTGGTCGTCCCAGGGGTTCAGCTCATATTTCTTGTGAAGGATACGGGCAGATAAGAGGGGAAGCTTTAACTCAGCCTGATAAAGGGATCCTAACCTCCACATTCCACAGGTCAACCTCTTTCAAAGTTTAGTAATGAAAACCACCCCCCTCAAACATGCAGACACACACAACCGTACAGTATGTACATTACATGCTGCACACACACCAATACAAAACACAGGGACACACACACACAGAAAAAAAGCAGGGGAGTCAGCGTTGGCTCAGTGTTTCACATGAGTCAGAGGTAAACATGAGGTCATGCTTTCTCAGATATAAAAATGACAAAGTTCACATACGTTTGCACTTTCTAATAAAGACACAGAAATCTAAATTGAAATAAGATGTTGAAATATCAGAGGGTCAAATGTACTCCTGATTCAGAGTTTGTAGAGACGTGAACTGGTTGAGCACAAGTGACGTTGTCAGAAGTGAAAGATGACCACAAAATGAATCTAGAGGTGAGGGAGGGAAGGCATTTCACAGTTTGCTGTTGGCGAGTTATTGTACTTGAACATTGATTTTGAAGAATAAATGTTTATTCATTTTTTTAGTTAGATGTTGCAGACGTATTTAAAGAACGTACCAATAATGCAAACAAGTAGCCAGTGATTTATCTTAACGTTTCGCTCAAATAAGATTTAAAAACGCAGCAATCTTAAACTCTCTGCTACAATCTGTGACTCTTTATAGTCGCATTGTTTACGTGTTATCACAATAAAAGAATCAAAAAAGGTTGCACCCATATTTTGTAGCTCAGTATTGGCTTTACAGGAAAAAAAAATGTTGTATTTAGAAGTTAAATAGTTTAACTTTTTCCAATAAATGTAAACCTTGTAAATAAATTATTATCAATTGAAACTTGAGGCAGATTCAATAGAAACGTTTTTAATTCAATTCAATTTTAATCTTAAAAGGTATTTAACTACATGATGCAAATGAGCATGGCTGTTTGAAGTAAAACAATATATGTGCTCATTTGTACCTTTAAAGTTAAATAGCTTGCTCTTAATGGTTCTCCTTCATTTTCTGCCTGAAGAGATAGTCCTGACTGCTGGGCCTCCTTGTTGAGATGTTTCTGTCTGACTCAAAGCGGAGGCATGTATTGAGCACCCTGAATATTTTTCGATGTAGATTTTTGTGATTGGAGCAGCATTGCCTCCATGTAAAGTCTCCTCAGGCAGGGAGGGATACCTGTGTTGGTGAGTTCAGGTTTCAGAGAGGAGTGCATCTCATTGATTTACTGTGTTTACCTCCCCGCCCACTTTCTCTTTCATCTTTTTCCTCTAAGCTCTTTGAAAGGTCAGGTGCCGTGTGCAGATGTGGACTCACATTCAGGTCTCGAAAGTATTCATTGTAGTCCAGGGCATAACCGACCACGAAGCGGTTTGGGATTTCAAATCCAACATCTATCAGGGAAAACACAGAAATGAATGTTAGAGAGCAACATGATGGAATTCTTCAGTTAAGAGAATAAAGTCATTTTCTACTATACAACCTATAGTCTCATCCAGTGTTCAGTCAATCTATATTCCTAGATAAAAGGTAATGTGACATCCATAGATCAATGTTTAAAAAGTAAACAGAGATGTTGCTGAAGTTCTTTAAACCTGCATGGATCTCACAAAAATCTGTGAGTTAATCAGTGACCTCTGTCAAAATCTAATCACAAGTTTAGAGAATACAGTATGATGATCATTTGCCAAACCATGGTCCCATTTGGAGAAAAATATAGATCAATAGATACAATAGGTGATTAAGCAGGGTAAGCATTCATTTGCTGCAGCTCCACCCTCCTATCCAAGTATTTACTTCTTGCTCCAAACAAACAGCAAATATGGAAACGGCCAAAATGCCAAACTTTAGGTTCCTGACAAAAATAGTATTTGACAAATCGAGTCTTGGTGTCTTTGTCCACTTCTTTATTACAGTCTGTGATTAAATGTAGCATCACCAATTGGAGTCAGAATTGGCAGCTTGAAGGTTGGATTTGGATTTATTACATTGCAAAATGTCCTTTACTGATGCCAGAGACTCTAGATTTTGCAGGACATGTATTGGCTCATGGGAGAGTCATAGGTCTATTAATCATGAAAAGCTGCCTTAAAACAGACATGTTTGACTAGCATTCTCAAAATCACCAAGAAGGCACATATTACAGGAGAAAGCTGTTGTGAAAAAAATTCTCGGCGTACTTGATGGGCTTTTTTTTTCAACAGAGAGGTTTGGTTTTGGATCACATTAATGCCTTTACCCCTCATTTTCCCTCAAAGTTTGTTACCGGCCAATTTCAAAGGATGGGGGGATGACATGCTGAAATTCATACGGCATTTGCATTTAAGCTAACATGACACCCTTGACATTTTTAATTTAACTCAGTTGTTATCCTTCTTTTTAAGCTACAGACATGTGTCTGTGTTGGTTATGTGTTCTACATCTTCATAGGGCCTCCTTGCTGATTGTCTGAATAAAAAATTGGCTTCTTCTTGGCCCTCCTCGACAAACTGCAAAAAGCCAAAAACTGAACCTCAATTCTGCAGTTTTTTATCTACATTTTTATTGTCTCAGTTATGTAGTCCAGGGCTGATTGGAGGAGACTTATCATGCCAGGAAGCATTCTTGATTATCAACACACTATGAAACATTATAAAACACAGAACAGACCTTGCCTAACATCTGCTTTAGCTTCGAGAAACACTGGAAAATCATGCATCTGAGTCTCTGCTACTGACGTATGAGATGAGGTATGATAATGGCTTGATAAAACTGTAATAAAGTGACAGAAATGGATGCCATATAAAGAGAGGGTTACTTACAGTCTGTCAAACTTTCTGCCATGTTAGGGACCCTCTTCACCAACAGACTGAAACACATGAAATATTAGTCAATTTCCAAAAAGCTACAGGCCAGAAATAACCAGGATTTTTAAGTTAAAAAGAAAAACAAATAAGCTTCACTATCAAAATCTAGAGCTGACATACAAACATGCTAACATTTAAAAAGTGTTAAAGTCACAGAGAAGATAAACTTTCAGCATGAAACTTGTGTGAGGAAAGATGTTTATCTAGCCTCTGTGATCTCAGGTTGTGTAGGAACAGCCCACAGACATGAGATAGTGGCTGTGGACGAGTGATATCGCTCCTTTGTGCTCGTCACAAGCTTGGCATTTCCCCCCGATAGGGGAATCACAGACTGCTGAGAGGCTGGCTCACCCTGCGACCTTGACCATCTTGGGTTCAAAGGTCTCCACATGCTTCAGAAGGGCCTTCATGGTCTTTCCTGTGTCCACTATGGCCTGAGGGAAGGGAAGAGCAAAGGAAGAGGAAGAGATGAAGAGGGACGGATGTGGGGTATTGGAGTGCAGAATGCTTTGAAATATGCAGATTGCAGGATGGAAAACTTCCAGCGACATGATTTTAAAACGACACCCACTCGAAACTGGGAGTTAACAACCATTGTTGTATTGTGCATATGTGTTTCTGATTTGAGTAACAGCTGAAACATGATCCTAACAAGCAAGCACTTGATTCTTTTTGTGCTTTTTTGGAACAAAAACAAAAGAGAAGCAGCTCTTACAAGCACAATGGCTTCTCAACCAAAAGAACACAAACAGGAGTGCAAACAAAACATGTCAAAGGCATCAAACAAGGTGAACATTAGAAAGAAGTGCTAAATAGAAAAGAAACTACAGAGGCACCTGAGACTCACCTCAACAATGAGCACACTCTTGGTATCATGTGGAAAAAGGAGAAAAACGTGAGTAAAACATCACCTTTATTTTAAAAAAGTGCAGGAAAAGTGATAATAAAGGCGTCACTGTTTCTGTGTAATGTACATTCCTTACAGATGATATCTATGGCAACAACATTGGCAGTATCTTTACAAAAACACAGTCGACTCATTCTCTTCCACATTGTGATGAACATCTGTGTATCGACAGTGAGAAAAAGTCACTTCTAAGAGTCCGGGTGTTGCACACTTTCACTGCTGCAGGGTTTCAAATGACTCCTTGTTCCCTGAGTTGGGTGTATGGAGCTCTTTGTGAGCGCAGAGGAGAGTATCTATGGTTTGGGGAGAGTGAGCGCAGAGAATGCAGGCAGCTGGCCAGTGTTCTCTCCGTCTACACCTGAACACTGTTACACAATACTCAGAGAAAGTGGGAAGGGGAAAGTAGAGGACACAAAATACTCAAATAAATCTACCCTGTGTTACTGCTTGTTGTAGCTACAAATACGCTTTTCAAGTGAGTTGGACAATAACCAGGCACTTGCAGTTATTTCACTGTGCAGGGTTGATGTTTAGTTCTGACGCCTGGATCATGATATTTCTTTATTCCTGTTGCTTGATTAATCAATACTGACTCTGGCAAAAAAAAGCACGCTTCACGCTATAGGTCCAGTTCGTTTGACTAGTTTGAGTGCTCCGATCCGTGCTCAACCCTGGAAAGCTTAAAAGGTGGGCTTCAGCACGGTACAGTTCATGCACGAGCACAAGCACAAGCACAAGCCCAGGCACGAAGCGTGGACACCCTTCCATTATCGAGAAATCTCAGAGTGTAATGGCTGTATCTGCAACATAATTAACAGCTGGGATTAAGACGTCTGAAAGCTAAGAAATCATCGTGAGTAGGATCTGCATGAGAAACTTTGAACAGTGGTTTTACCTGCTGCTTTCTTTAAAATCATCAGTCACAATCACGACACAGATGAACAGATTCTAAAGCAGCAGTGAAAGTAGCTCCACACTTTCGCAGTCGTCTGGAGCTGTGACTTAATCTATTTCTGTGTGCAAGGCTTCCAAAGAATGACGGTTATACACATATTGAAGAACTTGTGTTTATGATGATATAGAGGTCCTTGTGGGAGGTTAAAGGATTGTAACGTTGAGTTACGTAACACATTCAAAGTGGAGTGATTCATGTTCTTTGTGCAAGGGGGTGGTAAGCTGTTCCTTTTCTTAACACTCAGGACCTTTTCACCTTCACTTCATTCCATTTCACGGAATTCAATATCAGTCTTTCTTTCGTAGAACGTGTGTGGGCATATTTGCAAACTCAATCGGCTGAGTAAGCAGGGCCTAATATCTTAGATAATAATGTGTAGTGAGGAGGATCATTCCTCAAGATCCTGCGTGCCCCCCAGAGTCCTCCATTCTGAGCTCTACGAGATAAACTGTCAGTAAATCTGCAGTGTAGGAAGGCATGGAGGGGGTGGGAAAAAGTAAAACTACGGTGTGTTTTCTGCTCGGTGCAATAAAAAACACGTTTAAAACTAAATATCATCCTGCTTGCTACAAATGAATTTAATCTCAGAGGAACACTCAGGTACATACATTAAATTGTTGTTGTTTTGACAGCTGCTTATTGAAGCAGACTTATTTCTCCTAAATGAAACTACCAGAGTATTGCCAATTTTCCACTTAATATCCAAAATCAGTAGGAAATGAATTTACACCCACCTTTCCTCGCAGGAAAGACAGATCTCGGCTTCCTATGATGTGCAGTTCCTCTGTTGATTGGTCATTCTGTGGAGAGCAGATGAAAATAGAAAGTTTTCATTTATAAGTAGAGCCTCACAGATATGTAGATCGGTTAAAACTAATAAAGCCTTTCACAGTTTTGGTATATGTGCTCTGATATCAGCAATTATGAAAACTGTTTTTATATAATGCAAAAAGAAATGTTTGGTGTGATGCAGAAATTGTGTCATTATGAAGTTTGTTCAACAGAGAGCGGTGAATTTTTCACTCAGTAGTGGTGTAAAAAAATCACATCTTGTATAGCTCCAATTCATAACAAATGTTATCTCGAGAAACTTTACAAAGAGAGCAGGTGTAGACTGTACTCTTTGTAAAACTGTTCTCAAAGATCAACCATTACTTCACCATGAGCTCAGCACTAAACAACATTTAACAAAGTTACAGTGACAAGAAAAAACTTCCTTTAAGATGCAGAAACCTCGAGCAGAAAGAAATTATAAAATATATTCTGTCATATTGAGGAATATTGAACAGTTTGCGTCTGTCTTACAGTCTTAGAGCGATCGGTCTGCTGCATTATGAAGGGGTAACTGCCTTACAAAGATGTTGAATGTACCATATGATTCTAAAAAATAAAGTCGGGCTCTCTTTTTGTCACTGTAGGAGTCCGGCGGTGAGCTTTGAATGTCAACCTTTGAAGTTAGGGTCGGCTCAGCTACCGATGCATCACTCTGGATAGGAGGAGCAGTGACATGGACAGAATCCTGGCCCTGGAGGCCGTTCACATGACTCCATCATGACCTGTGAGATCGACTAACAGAGTCATCACTCACACACTGTCCTCTAGTGGATAAAGAGTCACCACTGTTTGCTGCCATGTTGTGTGTTTTCATCAAAATGCAATTATAATGTTTTTATGTTTTTATACAGCCTCACTAGTTTTTCTAAATCTATTTACAAAGTTACAATTTTAGATTTGTATTAACTAAATAATTCATGTATTTACATTCCACATGCAGATTGTCTTATAGTTTGTTTTTTCTTCTTCTTCTGTGTTTTCCTTTTGTGTGGAGAAAGCTGCTGTTGTGCTCACAGGAATCAATAAAGTTGTTCGAATTTAATTACGTGTTGTTTATTTGAGACGTTCTCATGTGGCTGAGTCAACAGCCTGCAGGTATGTTTTGGTCATTCATTCATTCATACACTTATTTAATAATATAAGTCTTTTTTTGCTATCCTGATTTTATGAAATAACCTCAAAGTGTTTTCACTGATCCACAAAAGCCAGAAATCATCTATAATTCAAACTAGTCTGTCCTTATAGCTACTAAATCCTCTGTAAAAGCCAATTCTTCAAGTAGATAGTGAGTCTTCCCATGTGCTGTAAAGGAAGAAAAGGAATGTGACCACATGCAGAGAAATGTAAATCACATCGTTTTGGATGCTTTGTGTGCCAAAACACACACAAGAATCATAACTGACTGTGGTGGATACTGGAAAGTGATATCATTGTAAACATTGACATAAAAAATCCTCCTTTTTCTACATTCCAGGTGTTAGACGGTTTCACTATCGGTTTCTCTTGGCAGCTGCACAAACACAAATGATCAGAGTGTTGTGTTTATGACCTGAGCTCTGCAATCGACCCATGATCAATCGCCCTTGAGGTGTCCTGCCTGAATGAGCTTTAAATGCTAAACAGGACCAACAGTGACATCTGGTGGTTAAAGTGAAGTGAGAGTTAGATTTGGGATTTAAAATAAAGGGGAAGTGTCTTTCATGCATGATTGTAGGAATGCTAAGGACAACTTTGGTTATCGATTAAGCCGTCAATCCAAAAGCAATATTTGACCTCTTTTTATCCTTTTGACGATCCCAAACCCTAAATATATTAAATCCACAGTGATATAAAACATAGGAAATCTGGTCATCCTTTAGTCTGAGAAGCTGGAATGATGGAATATTTGACTTTGTTGCTTAATATTACAGAATGAATTAATTCTCAAAATAATTTAATTTTTCAATGATTTTTTCCTCAAATCAAATTAATCAAATCAGTACTGTGAAGTTTAATTATGGGGGGCATTTTTTCCCTTTAAAAAAGAGACAGGAAAAGAAGAGAGGAAAGAGTTAAGAATGGCTTGTTTCAGGCGCTTGATACCAGACTGGCAACAAATTCAAGACAAAATAAGAAACAACATCCGATATTGTGTTTCACGAGTTCACCTACCAGGTAGCTCTTAAGACGGATGAACTCCACCCTTGTTTCCAGGTACTTGTTGGAGTTTCGACCAAGCACCTTTATGAACTCCACCAGGTCTGCACAGAACTTGTAGCCTCCCTTCAGGACGCACAGCACCATGATGTTGCTATTTCCAAAGTCATCCATGATGTATCTGGCCATACGCTCTATCCTGCAGGAGGAATAACAAATATTAAAATACAAACGAGCAGGTAGTCATTGATAGAATCCCTTTTCAGGTGTGTTTTTACCTGTTCATGATTACCCCATGTGGAATGTAGACACTCTCTATGTCTTCATGGTAGTGTTCAGGGTACGTGAAGAGGTCCAGACTGTATCCAGGCCAGTCATCTTTGATCTAGGACATGCAGCAGGCCATTAGAAATGGAGATACAACACTGTAACAGATTTAACTTATCAGTTGTGTTATATTTGAGTGAGAGATCTTGAAAGGTCTGGTGAATTTCTTGTTGGCTTTTCTCTACATCCTAAAATGTTGCTGAAGTAAGAGAAGTAGGAGGCGCTGCTGTTTAAGCAACCAGCAGCAGGTGACTGTACTGCATGCATACCTTTTTAAGATTGTGTCGTGACTGAGGCTACGTACTTCTGATGTCTGTTTTATGGTATGACCTGGCTGAAAGACTAATTTCCACTCTGGGACAAAAAATCAAGTGAATTTGAAATTGAAGGATGTCAGAGGCATTTTAAAACTACACACTCGTCGAAATTCAGGAGAGCTGACAACAGAACTTAGCAGCTTCACACAAAAAGTAATTACAACAAGAGAACAACAGTATAAGTTACTTTGTAAGTACCTTCAGCAGTAATAATGATGAATTTGCCCTTTAAAAATGCTCAAAGTGTGTTTAAAGTGAAAGTTCTAGGGATTTAAACAGAGAATAAGAACCACAGTGGATACAAACAAATTGTTTTTCTAGCCCACAGCATCCTGAACCTCAGACATGTAGTCATTTCTTCTTCCATTGTTAATTATTTTCTTCTCGGTTTAGAATATGAAAACCTTGAAGGTATTTTAAAGCGGCTTAGTGTAACTTAATCACGAGGACCCTAAGGAATTCTTTCAGAGAAAAAACAAACATGTTATCATTTTCAAACAGCTCTAATTTTTGTAGCTGAAGAAATAATCATTCTCCATAAATGTCAGTATATAACTGGGACATACATTTCTGAATTCAGCAGTAATAATCCTTTGTTTGAACATACCACGATTCCTTTTGTCACCCCTGTGTTGTCCATCTGCAGAGAGTCCACCCTGGAGTAAAGATTGAGGATAGGATACAGGTCGCAGTAACCTTCAGAGGAAAGACACAGAAACATTTAACCGCACACCTACTGGACCCAATTCAGAAATGATTCCCATCTTTGTCTGAACAGCTTCAGTGACAGAAAAAGATTCAAACCACACCAAAAATGACAAAAATTAAATATTTTCCCATTGCATCACTCACTGCTTTTCTGCTTTCGTTCAGTCACAATTCACAAAACAAAGAGAGAAAACAGAAAGTCAAAAGATATCCAGAGTAGTCCTGTCGCAGCCCGCCACATGGTGGGATCATGCTTGAGTCATTTGTGTGAAACAGGAAAGCGTTGTTTCCGAGTGGTGGAGGAGAATTACAGGGATAATCAGCCTCATGTGATGTGATGCTGGCTCGTTGCGGAATCACAAGCCACAGAAGGAGAATGGAACAAAATGAACAACAAATTCTTAGTTTCTGAGCAAATTGATTTAATAGAACAGTCACAGCCAACTGTATGCAAAGGCACATTTTTTGTCAATACCCAGGGGCTCAAATGTTTACATCTCTACAGAAGAAGTGGGCGCTAAATCATTTTAAGGTGAAATCTTTTCGTATTAAGAATAGAGGTTTGAAGACATCAGCACACCAAATCTGATTAAGTCAGATTTTATTTTATGTTCTACTTTTTGGGTATGTAGATGGCCTTGAAACTCTCCAAAAAGTTGATGTCAGTCTCCAGCTGCTTCATCGAAGCCTCCAGGCGTTGCTTATGGGCTTTCTTTGTCATGGTGTCAGTGACAAGTGAGAGGCCCTGGTAATCATGGTGCAGCTGATCCAAGTTCTTCTTCAAGCCCTGGATAGTAGAAACACACACACACGCACACACACGCACAAACACACGCACAAACACACGCACACACACGCACACACACACACGCACAAACACACGCACACACATGCGCGCACACACGCGCGCGCACACACGCGCGCACGCACACACACACACACACACACACACACACACACACACACACACACACAGGGAAACCCATCACTATGACAACTAAGTCATTTTGAATATGCAACGGTTAGATCTCAAACTATATATCCTCCTTAATTTGACATAACAATGCCAATTCTTGTTTAACAACACTGGACTTTACTTTATCCGTTTTCTCAAGATCTTGAGAAATTACCTCGTTATCACAGGGAAACCAAAAAAAAAACTGGAAAGATCCAGTCAAGTTAAGTTAGAGAACTTGTTGGCGGAGCTCAATCAATAACTCAATAAACCAAAAATAACCTTGTGTTGCTTATTAATGTTACTTATTATATTATTTGTAGAACTCTTTTGTAAAAGCAATGTCACTTGGGTGTTGGGCTGTTGGTCTGAATACAACCAGGGCTTTGATTCAGTCATAGACACAAGGCTGCAGACTGAGAGCTGAAGATAATCTCAGCTGAACTGATTACCGATACATCAGCACTCCCATTGTGTAATATTGCTCCAATAAAGCTCCTATATCACTGGAGTAGCAGTTCAGAAATACAATTAATATTTGAATGAATCATACTTGGCTAAGGCTAAGTGTACTTTCAAAGCCACATCCAGGGCATTCGTATGAAGGGCATTCTTACTGAATGAAAGTACTTTCCTAAAAACTTCAAAGACGTTAAATTGTCAGAATCCCTTCCTGTTCTCCTCCAGATGTTCCAGATGTCTGCATGCTCCCATGCTGATTGAGAGAGAGACTTGCAATTGCACAGTCATGTGTTTGCGTACCTCGATGAGGCTCCGTCGCTCCTCGTCAGACAGCTGTTTGATGGCTCCCCGCTCCCTCTGTTCTTTCAAAAATCTTAAATTCTCCTCATGAGCTCTTTGCTCTTCCTCATTGCGCTGTTTCAGGTACACAGGTACTTCTCCGTAATCCTGAAAACAGGAACCGGAAAACTGTGTTAAAAGAAGTCTATAAGATGATCATTTCATAGATCAAACTGGGAATTTATGCAAGGTTTTGAGAGTTCTGCTTGCCATCTCTTTATTACAGTAGCTGATCTACCTGTGTGTAGGACTGTAGATATGTACCTTTTTCTTTATGTACTCTGGTAGGAGTCCTGATTTTTCAAGGAGCTGCTTGTGTCCCTTGCTTGTGTCTACACATGCAGGCTGGGGCTTCATTGGCACAGCTGTAGCTGTCTTTATAAAGTCCCTCTTCGTGTGAAGGCCCATAAGTGGCTGGTCTGTCCTTGCAGGAACAGGAGGTTTTCTCACAATGCAGGTGCTCCGAGCCTCTTTTGAACACTGTGTAACTGTAATACATAAAATGTGAGGTAAATAACACAATTGCTGCTCAGAGATGCAACAACACATTGGTCAAACTGACTCACTTTCAGGTAATTTGGTCTCTTTTGAATGCTTCTTGAGGTATTTTTCCGGGGGCGGCACTTCTACTTTTGCTGGTCCCATCGTCCTCATGGCCTCTTTGGTAGATCTCTTTTCAAGAATGACTGCTGGCCTGAACTTGGACATATACCTTCAGATACAGCATAATAAAGAAACACGTTTGATTGATTAAGAATCAAAGAAGAATGAAGGTAAAATTCGTATAATTGTTCATTTATTACAATTAAATACAACTAAATGCAAGTTTAAAACTAGCAACCACGATAATAATATTGTAATTCTTTAACAAACTTAAACTCATTTCTGAATAATAACGTGACAGCATTAGCAAGATAATACCAACTAGTACTTTAGTTTAAATTGCTTTTTTAAATACCTGGGTGGCCTCTGAGTATGAACCTCTTCCTTAGGTAACAGGTTGTAAACACTTTCCGGTGGATAAATAAATCCTGACATTATGAAGGACTTCAGATTGACGAAGGACGAAAAAGGGCCACAAAGCTAACGGAGCAAAAGTTAGCTAGATTTGTTTGACAACACGCTGTTGGTTTGTTGCTAGGCAACAACAAGCTAATGTACCATTCACAGACAGTTGTAAAGCACGAATTTAGGTTCACTGGGCTGTCTTTTTGTTAAATTGACGGACTGTCATATTTTCTACATAAATAACTCTTATTTTCCCTAAATCTATTTACTTCCTGTTATTCTGTTGCAGCAACCACTTTCTCTCAGCAACTTCATTTCTACAACTTATCAAATTCCGTCCACAAACATAAAACAACGAAAGCAAAAAAAAACTTGTCACGACTTATTTTGCTAACCATTACGACATTGTCGTTCATTTAAGTTCTAGAATTGTTAATAAATATAAATCGCTATTGTCATAAAAATGTGAGTCGCTGTTTTTAATTCTGCTTCCCTAAGGAACAACTTTCCGAGAAGCCCGTGAATGCAGCATAGGTTGCTTCCGTGATGTTGCTGCTGCTAATGTTTTCACTCTTGTACATTGTTAAGTCGATCTAATTATTTAAAGACGCATATTTTTTTTGGCAACGGGAAACTGGCCAGTAATTTAATATTTACAGTCTATGTATTTGACTACTCGTTGAAGGTTCGGGTATTTTGTCCCTCCAGGCTGACCGTAGATGTTTGTTGTGACTTCAGCGTGCTCTTCCCGTCAACCATGTGGAGCAGAATTGTACTTTGCCCGCTACATAAAACTATATCAACACTACAGACCCTACTAAAACGATATTATTGAGTGTGGAGTACGGGAATAAAACATTTCACGTGAGTGTCTCGCTTATATAAGCAATATTAACAGGTCATGAGGAGAGGTCATTTTCTATCTAGGCTACTTTTCTGGCTGCTAAGCACAGTGCAGCGTTATTTAAACCCATAGCAGCAATGTGCTTAGAAAAAGACGTGTTGGCTAATATTTTTACTAGTCTTAATCAAACGTGTCATTGCAGTCAAATGTCCCCTTCTTAAATTAATTTCTATTCCACAGGAGAGCTGGCAGAAGTTATAAGACTCCTCTATGGGTTTAATGAATGCAGGCCAGCTTGCAGTGAGAGCTGTTAGATGCTACTTAACTCCCTTTACAATACCCAAATCATGGCTGTCTACCAAAGCCTCCCAGTTGGTGGGGAAAAACATCCTGCTTATGGGTCTTCCTGGAGCGGGAAAGACCACAGTGGGCAAGATAGTAGCCCACAGACTGGGACTTCCTGCCATTGATGTGGACGATGATGTCTTGGAGATGACATGGAAGATGCCTGTTGCTGCCAAGCTGGCATTAATCGGGGGCGAGCGATTCCTGGAGGAGGAAGGCCAGGCTTTGTGTAACTTCTCCGCGTCAGGGTGTGTTGTCTCCCTCACAGGCTCTAATCCTCTTCACTCAGCAGCGATGCAGCACGTCAAAGAGTCTGGCCTGGTCATCTACCTAGACGTGGACAGTGAAGACATCATACACAGACTCGCCAGGATGAAGGTGAACAGGATTGTAGGCCAAGAGGTGGGGGTGTCCATGAGGGACATTCTCCTTTACAGGAAGCAGTTTTATGAGAAGTGGGTGGATGTGCGGGTGCTGTGTGGGAAAGGGGACACGGTGGAGGAAGTTGCTGAGAAGGTATTGAAAGCTGTGAAAAGATATCAAAACCACTCTGGAGAAAGCTACGTGTCAACCAGGAGTGATGGTGGGGAATCGTCCAATCAGAAAATATACTTTAGTGATGTGGTAATTGAGGGTTTGGCTAAAGATGGAGGCCTCTATGTTCCTAAAAATGGCTTCCCAAATGTGGATGCTCGTGAGTGGCGAAGGCTTGTTGACATGTCATACCCAGATCGAGCATTGATTTTACTGGAAAAGTGCATCCACCCCTTGGAAGTCTCTGCTTTAGATCTCAGAAAAATGATCTTCAAAGCATATGGGTCTAACTTTTCCAGCGAGAAAGTAGCACCTGTGAAACATCTCATGAATAATCAGTATCTTCAGGAGCTTTTTCACGGGCCCACCGCCTCATTTAAAGACCTTGCCTTGCAGCTCATGCCGCAGCTCTTTGCCTACTGCCTTCCTTCCATGTGTAATTACCTCATTCTGGTCGCCACATCTGGAGACACAGGAAGTGCAGTACTCAGTGGTTTTAGTGGACTCACTGGCACTGACAGACACAGGACAGGGGTGCTTGTGTTTTTCCCAGAAGAAGGTGTGAGTGAGATCCAGAAACTTCAGATGACGAGCTACAGGGAGAGAAACGTCAGAGCTGTCAGCGTCCCCTCAGACTTCGACTTCTGTCAGAGATCCATAAAGAGGATGTTTGGAGAGTCCGGGCTGACCGGGCACCTCGCCGTGGAGTATGGGACAGTCCTCAGCACTGCCAACTCCATCAACTGGGCACGTCTGCTGCCACAGGTGGGTGGTGCATAATAAATTGATTGTTAAGTATAAATATGACGTTATCACACGCGCAGAATTTTCCCTTAGAAAGAAAGACACACAAAGACTGTGATTTACTGTAACACACCCAAGGTTTTGCCTCAGACCCCCTTATTGCAGAATTTATATGATTCACCCTTATTCTTACTTTTCTTATTTGACACAATTCTCCTCTAAAGCTTTTTGTCTTTCATTTATCTACATGAAGGTTAACACAGTTAACTTTTTCTCCTCTTTCAGGTGGTTTATCATTGCTCATCCTACCTGGACCTATGCAGAGACGGTGTTATCAAGTTTGGGGAGCCCATCGATGTTTGCATTCCTTCTGGTAACTTTGGCAACGCTATGTCAGCTGTGTACGCCAAGCAAATGGGCATCCCGATAAGAAAAGTAATCTGTGCATCTAACCACAACCGCATCATCACAGACTTCATAACCACAGGAGAGTACAACCTGCGAGGCCGACCTCTGATTCCCTCCCTCTCCCCAGCTATAGATATCCTGAAATCCTCCAACCTGGAGCGGTTTATCCACCACGTGTCACACAGAGATGGACATCTTGTGAAAGAGCTGTTCTCTTGTTTAGACAGTCAGCAGCACTTCCAGGTTCCTGAGCCTCTTCTTAGTAGGATGCAGCAGGAAGTGCAGGCCGGCTGGTGCTCTGAAGACGACTGCTTGGCCGCCATACGGAGCGTTCACACACAGACGGGCTACGTCATGGACACACACACTGCAGTGGCTAAAGTGGTGGCTGACAGGCTGCAGGACGGTTCTTGCCCCGTGGTGATCTGCTCCACCGCACACTACGGGAAGTTTGCCCCCGCTGTGTTCAAAGCCTTACAAATCCAGAATATTCCAGAGGATCCCGTGGAGCAGCTGAGGACGCTTGCAACGACTGCAACTGGACCAGACATACACAGAGACATGATGAAACGCCTGCTGGAGAGCAGCAGGAGAGGACACACTGTGTGTGAGGCAGATTACAGTGTGCTGGTAGAAGAGGTAGAGGCCATGATACAAGACTCCTTCTTGAAAGTGATTTAGGACTATTTAAAAAAACAACTGATTTCCTCTTTGAATTAATGATATTGAATAAGAATAATGAGTAAATGAATGCTATAGACACAATAAAAAAGGTTTGACCTGCCTGAGTCTGCAGGAATAAGAGCAATCGAGCAACATTTCAAGTGTGATTATACTTTAAATGAACACTAAACTGTTTTATGATGCAATTTAAAGCCTATTGATTATGCAACTTTCTTAACATCGTCATGCAGAGGCCTAGGGCGTCTGCCTCTTGGCCTTAGCTGTATGCCAACACTTGTGTCTTAAAATCAGTGTTAGTATACGGGTAGTACTGGAATGGGAACTGATAACTGGCTCGTTCAGGAGTCTGTAAAAGAGTGACATAAAATCGATATCAGCAGTCAGGGAGATAAACGTCTTCTCAAAGTTAATATACAATGTTTTATCTACATTGTCATGTTTTTATTACTTAACTTTTCTCGGCACAGAGAAAAGTTGAGCTGGTGTGAAGCTAGATGAAGAGCATCAGAGCTACATGGTTGAGTCAGGTGCAGCTAATGAGTTGATCTCTGTGAGTTTTACCATCCAATAATTGCCAGATGAAGTTCAACCAGCTGCTCCTTTAAGTGTCCACTGTCTCATGAACTACCTCACTTAAAGTTAAAAGATGACTTTTTTCACTTACGGCACTGTGAACCACACGGCCTCTGTCCTTTGTGTCACTTGTTCCTTCAGCTTCAGGATCATCTTCTCTTCTTAAGTCTTGTGTACTCTTTAGAATATGACTATTAAAGGACGAGTTGGAAGATAATGTGTGATCACTTCGTTTTTATTTATTATCCAGGAAGTTTCTCAGCGTTCTCGACTCATGTTTCCTGCAGACATCATCAATCAGGAAATAACGGCATTTATTAAACATTTTTTGCAAGATTTATTTAGGGCTTTTTTGCCTTTATTTTTTATAGATAGGACAGTGGATAGAGGCAGAAATTGGAGAGGGAGAGATAATGGGTAATGATGTGGGAAAGGAGCCACAGGTCGGACTCGAATCCGGGCAGCCCTCTCTCGAGGACTAAAGCCTCTGTACATGGGGCCCGCGCACTGACCGCTTGCTACCGGTGCCCCATAACAGTATTTATTTTATGTATGCAAAACCCAACAACTAATACATTTCAGATGTTCACTAAAAGAGACCATAATGCTTCTGTTATTAAGCAAAAATATGACTTGTGAACCCTAAGATGTTTTATTCTTAACTTAAAAAACTTCTTATTTCCATGTTAAGATGTTCTGCAGTTAATTTTCCTGTTATTTGCTTCGATACAACAGCTCAAGAACAGAGGGCAACAACATGATGTAGTCTTTGCAGTAGATGTTTTCCATAAAGAACTTGCTTGTGTGAGTGAAAATGGGAAAATCTACTGTATTTGATAAAAATGCAACCGGAGAAATTTGAGGGATTGTGGTTAAAATGGATCAGGAACATAAGCTCTCGGAGACCAGACTTGCTTTAATTACTTTGCTAAATGGCCATCTCGACTAGACTACAGAGGAGATTGTGTTGAGAGTGGATCTTTATAGATAAATGTGAGAGGGAAATCTTTTGTTCAAATGTTTAAAGGAAAATGAAAGGGAGAGCAATGGCTGGAAGAAAAGCTTTGTTGAGGCATGGATTAACTTCCCCCATTAAAAACAAGAAAATGGGAAAATCTAAAGTGTTGAACATATAAATAAGACTTCAGCGCACCATAACAAACCTCATTGCCCTTTTTCTACCCACCCTGTGTCAGAATAGTAAAATCCTCATGTAATGCAAAGTCTTTTTTCCTCCATGCCATGTCACAGCATCAATAACAGGAGTGTCCATTTGAGTCATTGAAATCCAGATGCTGCCTCAGCAGCCGAGTGTCGAGGAGGGAGGAGGATAAGTTTCATAGATCTCAAAGATTGCTTATGACTGCAGTTGTTAAAATAGATGGAAAGTCCGGCCAGGTTTGACAAAGCACTTTTAGAGCTTGAACTTTGATCTAGATCATCGTGTGTCTGAATGTTCGCCAGGATGTACAGGGAAGTGTTTCCTTCACTTTTGATTGAGTGTTTTAATTTGTGACCGTTCAGCTGAAAGTATGTAGACTCCTGAACAGAACATCTGTATTGAATCTAGACTTTTTTCATTACATTTTTGAAGACCTTTTGCTGAGAGCCAATCAAGTTCTTCCTCAACAAACTGCATACCTTATGTCTTAATGACCGAATTTGTGCAGAGTGGCATTTTTATATTGAGTCAGGAAATGCCAATTCCATATGCAGCCTTTTAAAAGATTTTCCTCATTTTACCTGACAAGAAAGCAGCCATCTTTGTTTTTTTCCTCAAGCCTTTTACGTATCAGGGCAACACGAGTGAGTGCTGTCAGATGGTGCCCCCTTTGGGAGGTTTCCTACTGTCATTGCAAAATTTGCACATTTAGGGCTACTGCTTTGGTTTTAGTTTGTCAGCCCTCAAGGGGGCCCACTGGTCTGGGGCCCCAAGCAGTTGACTTTATATAAACACAAGAGTTGAGGGACATTCAAAGTGATACTGACAATAAAACGGGTTTTATAGTGCGGACATAAATGCTCATCTCTCCAAAGTCACCTGAACTTTATATGGGTTGTATGTTTTTAGGTTATATAGGGCAGTAGGTCATTTCTTTCACAGCTCTTATGCAATGAGAAAATAATATTTAACTATCTTTTACCTGAAAATTAAATTGACATGATTTAAAATGGACTTGAGCTAGTTAAGTGCTTCTCTGGCCTTTGATCTAAAATAAATGTGACACACCGCCCTGCATGCGACATAAACAACACAAAAGCTTCTTTGAAAAAACAAAATCATAATGATGAGGAAGCTGATCTTAAACAGGCTAGATTAACATTTAACAGTTAATATGTTCCACTCATTCAAAACTTTTGAGTCTGTATCATTTCAATGTTTTAATGGACTGTGTTCAGCTTTAATTCAAGTGTACTCACTTGAATTAAAGCAGATCTGAAACATTTCATTCATTTAAATATCATTCAAACAAAACAATAAAACGTTTTGCCTACCTGAAGAAGTGTCCAACCAATAGCACAGATAGGCAGTTTTGTGTGTAGTGCAGTGTATACGCTGGTATACGGAGGATACCCACTTATTTTTCAGTCTCCATAGGATATACCCACTTTAATGTATGACATGTTATGATGTGAAGCACTTTGAGTCTGCCTTGTGTATGAAAAGCGCTATACAAATAAACTTGCCTTGCCTTGCCTAAATCCCCTCTGATTCACACCATTGATTGATCCAAATATGCTACATTTTTCCTGGGATGGTGAATGGATGACCCTCACTACTCTGTCTCTAATTGGCTAGTGTGCACTGACTAAAAATGCAAGAGGAGTCTTCGTTGTCTGCTGGATGGGCCACTTAAAAAAACATTTTGGGGAAAAATTAAGAGTATACCCACTTCTTCAGGCACCACTAGACCACTGGATATGAGGCGATCTGAGACAATATGATATGATATAACTGATACGATAAACTATATTGTCCCCTTAGAGATAACTTGTCTTGGACTCCAGTGCTGCACACATCAATCAACACATAAAAACAAGAGAAACAAACTACAATCATGTAATCAGAGAAGAACTTACCAATGAGAACCACAAACATGCACAGTGATCACACTACCAACAATGACATAAAGACATAACGAAATAAAAGAAAAAGATAAGAAGATACAATCAACATAACTCAACTACACATCCCATACAGCCTTAAGAAACATTCTCACAGTGAGCAGAAACACATTTTTAAAACGGTTCAGTTTGCATTGAGAGACTCTTTGCCTGTCCTTCAAATCGGCAGCAAAATGTTCCAAACTCCTCCTCATTGTTTCTTATATTTACCGCCTTCCTTTTGCTCATTTTAGATTTGGTAAACAAAATCAAAAGAACAGAAAGAGAGTCCGACATTTCTGCACCGACTTGCAGCATCAGCTTTCCCTCCAATTCCTTATACTATATAGTACAAAAAGAAGGGTTGTGTTTAAACGGTCAGTTTGCTTGTCAGTGAAAATCAGAGGAACAGGGAGAATGCAGTCTCTGTGGTTTGAGATGATCCATTGCTCTCGAGTGCACTGGTTTTATTGGGTGGAAAAGATAGAGAGAGAGAGAGAGAGAGAGAGAGAGAGAGAGAGAGAGAGAGAGAGAGAGAGAGAGAGAGAGAGAAAGGCAGAGAGAGGGACATCAAGATAATTTATAACCCGGGCTGTTTCTTTGAATCACTGCAATATTCTACGATCACCCCTCTGACTATACTTTAGTGTGTTTCCGTGCTTACAGGATGACGGATCACTTTCTTGCAATGCGTGAATATATTACCCAACACGTGGTCCCATACTGTACTCTTCTTTTTATCAGCTCAATGCTGTTTTCTCTCCCTTCCTCCCCTCTGAGTCTATGGTTGCATTGGCCTTATTAATCACGCTGTTTGGCAGGTGAATGTGAGGAATGGGCGGGTAAGTGTCTTAAGGGGGAGGAGAGGAAGTGTGCAGGTGCATGTGAGTGTGTGTGTGTGAGAGTGGTCGATGGAAAGAGAGAGCCAGCTGTTGCTTGGCACCTCGTGGCCCACGGCTGGGTGAGCAGGGATAATTGCAGGTACCAGCCTGTTCCCATCTCCTTAATGTGAACCTGAGGTATAATGGAAACTGCTCTCTCACTGTGGAGGGAAATAGAAGGAGAGAGGAGGAAATTAACGCTTACGACGAGTTTGGAGAGAGGATCCGCTGAACTGCGTTGATTTGATGCTTGAGAGATCATCGACTCTTTAGTTTGTTTTCATTCTTTTTAAAGCTGTGTTGCTGTGTTCAGATTTTGATCATCAGCAATTGGTTCGAGCATCACTCAGGTTTACATGTGTGGTCATTAAAGAGTTTCAAGAAAGAGTGTCAGTCCAAATACCATTGCTCTACATTAAAATTAGGCTCAGTAATATATTCATTAACCAGTCCCTCAAGGATTTATTCGGGGTTACTTTTATGTGATTATTGAGGCCTTAAATGCCTTATTCAGCTCCAGCTCTATGAAAACTGTGCTATGCAAGTTGCAAAGTTTTGAGGCCTTTATTTTGTGTTACACATTACACATCAACTGTGAGTGACTGGAACAAAATGCTCCAGTAAAACACATCTACTGCACCTGCCTTGTATGTTGTTTTGTTTGTTAATTATTTTGTGACGTGCACTTTTTCTCTTGGCCTTCTTGCTCTGTGGGAAACAACATTTTGTTCAGCTAAATACCTTGTGTGTGGATGAATGACAAAGACGTTGCTTTGACTTGGTCATTTGGCTGAGCAAGTTGTTTGTCTTCTGACATCACTTCTGGTCAATTTCTGCTTAAAGAATCCAAAACAAACGAGAATGAATCCAAA